>CM035437.1:139154713-139229713 GCA_020310875.1 Ceratopteris richardii
GGTTGTGGGAACATATCCATGACGAAGGAGAAGGGGGAGTGGCTGAAAGTGCAAATATGGAGTGGCTGAAAGTGCCCAATTAGTTCCCTTGTTGCTCAAGGAATCGCCTTGCTGCCAAAGTAAGTGCCTGCGCAAGGGAAAAAAATCACTGCCCATCTAATAGGGCTGCTGTGCCCTCACATGGAGATGCTGCTAGAAAAAAATTAGCCTGATATGGGGTGCAAAGAGGGGGAAGGCAACCAATAGATATGGTGGCTTTTTAACCCTCCCTACAAGCTTCATCCCATTCCTTTTATCTAGACAGCTCTTTAATTTCTGAGTGCACATGTGATTTCCTCATGCTACAAAATGCATCTTATAGGCAGCTCATGATGGGCTGCCATCTAAGTGTGCTTCATGGAAAAAAATCAGAAGCCTGTATCAAATGTTCTTGCCCAATACGGTGAAGGGCATCCAACAAGTAGATTCCATTTGTGTTGCTTTCCTATCTCTCCCATTTTGGGGCTGTTCCCATGCAGCTCCCCTTTCTCTACCCAACCACGCAAGGGCATCCAATGATGCTCTCTATTTCCTTGTAGTAGGAGGAGAGAGGCAATCATGGCTTCTAGCATGTGTGTGATTGGAGAGGGCCAATTATCCAACCACCTACCAACCACCTACCTACATGGAAAACACACAAAAGATTTGACTTACCTACGCTCCCCAACTGTCGGTTTGCATGTGCTCCCTTTGATCCTTCCTCCTCTTGAAAGCGTTCCAGACCACCAACCCATGCAAGAGGGTGAGAAGCTTACAAGCGGAGCCATCTTGGCTCCATGAGCTCTGATGGTTTTGTGCATGTTGCCTTGTCTTCTCTATACAAATAGAGAGATTCGATGATACCAATGTTAGATCCTCTAGGATCCTCCATGCTGGAGAAGTCAAGACATAAGCCATATTCACAGACAATAGAAGGGAGGACATCATACTTACCTCCTAATCGTGAAGCCAATACGGGTCGAGCCTCGAGCTTGAGACTACAGGCTCGAGAGCTTGTAGTCAAGCGGGCAATAATCTCAAAGGGGGACTGGTGTCCCATACTACCAGTGGCAAGCCCCCCCACTAGTATGGGTGACGAGGCTTTCCCAAAGGGAGAGAGTGCAAGTGTCTCATGCAAGGAACGGGATCCTATTTATAGGCTCAAATGAGAAGGTGGCCCAAACATATTTTGATGAAATTCTTGTGGATATAAAGGACTTGACTACTGCATATGAGGTGTGGGAGAAGCTCAAGGCCTCTTATGAGAACATCACTCTTGTAATCAGGGACATTTGATGAGGAAACTTGCTAGCATGAAGCTAGATGACTTAAAAAGTGGAGCATAGCACTTATCATTATTTGCAGGTACTCTCTCCCAACTATAGGATTCAGGTCTACCAACTTTTGAAGACAAGCTGAACTTGAAGCCATGCACAAGATATGCATATCACTATAGGTTTTATTGATGCCTTGCTTATTGTGAATGATGCACTTTCATAGACTTGGATTGTAGTGCATCATTTCATGTGACTCCTGTCTAGGAGTGTTTTGCTACTTTTCATGCAAGAAATCATGGCCATGTTTACCTTGGGAACAATCCGGCATGTTCCATTGAAGGTATTGGCACTGTGCACTTGTCTTTGGGTGATGCCAGTGAGTTGATTTTGCATAATGTGTGTTATGTACCAGCCATAAAAAAAAGGCTATTATCGGTTTGGCAGATGGATATGCATGGATAAGGCACTGTTTTTGAAAAAGGCTCTTTGAAGCTAGTGAAAGGTTCAAGGCTGATTGTAAAAGGCACTAAGAAAGTCACACTTTATTGCTTCCATGGGAAAGCCTTGCTGGGCAAGTTCATTGCTTTGGCAGACATTAATTATCACATGGAAGCATGGCGTAAAAGGCTTGGTCACATGAGCCAAAAGCGACTTGACAAATTATGTAATCTTGACAAGTTTGATGCTGTTAGAGGCACAAAACTTGGCTTTTGTAATGAATGTCAATATGGTAAGCAAGTAAAGAATTCTGACTACTTTGGTGTCTCTCGTAGGTCTAGTGTGCTTGATCTTGTTCACTTCGATGTTTGTAGCATGCCAAACAAATCTATGGGGGTGCTCTTTACTTCGTTTATTTTGTTGATTACTAGTCTAGGAAGTTTTGGGGTTTATTTGCTAAAATTAAATTTGAAAGATGGGGCCTTTGCTGCATTTAAGAAATTTCATGCGTTTGTGAACACCCAAACAAGTAGAAAGCTGAAATGCTTACGTATAGAGAATGGAGGTGAGTTTACAAGTGCTGAACTCATTAGATTTGTTGAAAATCTTGGTATGAAGAGGGAGCCAACAGTCCCATACAGCCTTTCTTCTAGGGGTGTGGCTGAAAGGTATAACAGGACTTTATGTGAGAGTGTGAGATGCATGCTGTCCAATTTTGCTCGTGGATTTTGGGGGGAGGCTCTCCAAACTGAAGTTCATGTTTGCACTCAATCCCTTCACACGTCCTTAAAAGTGGCATTTCGGAAGACATTTGGTTTGACAAACAAGCTTCAGATGACCACCTATGATCTTTGGTTGTGATTCCTTTGTACATATAAGGCCTGAGTTGAGGAGCAAGTTAAATGGAAAGCCCGTGAAAGGCATCTTCATGGGCAAGGCTGCTAAAAAACATGTGTGTCTCTAAGAATGACCATAAAAGAGTCAAATTTCAGCATGTACAGCCACCTGTTAAGTTTGATTTGAACCCTCAAGGTGCACCACATATGGTTGGAAATGACAATGAACCAATGATAATTGAGCCACAGGATATTGGACAACAAATTGAGGCCTTGAAGGGCATTAACAGCCACCTTTTCATTTTGAAAAATGTACAATAGCCTTCAAAAATGAGGAAGTTGATATGCCTCTCAATGTAGATCCATTGCTACAGAATGTGGATCATTGGGGAAGAAGATCTACACATCCTAGGAGGCCTGTGAACAGATATGGCCCATTTATACATTACATTATGTTATCAGATGAGGGTAAGCATCTCACTTATAAAGAGGCAAAGCTATGTGAGCACAAGAAGAAGTGGATATGCACGACGAGATAAAGGCCTTGCATGCAAATGATAGTTGGGACTTGGTTGAGTTGCCCTAAGGTAGGAAGGCCATTCTAAACAAGGTATACAAAATCAAGACTGTGGATGGCAAACCCGAGTATAAGGCAAGGCTGGTTGCTAAGGGATATGCCCAGAAAGAGGGCATTGATTTCCAAGAAGTGCTCTCTCCGGTGGTTAAAATGACCACATTATGTGTGTTGTTTGCTCTCACAGCTGCTTTGGATTTGGAGTTATTCCAAATGGATGTTAAAACAGCCTTTTCGGATGGTGATTTAGATGAAGAGCTGTACATGGAACAGCTAGAAGGATATGCCATTCTTGGAAAAGGGTATCTGGTATGCAAGCTGAAAAGGAGAGTTTATATGGGCTGAAACAAGCCCCTAGGCAATGGTATAAGAAGTTTGATGCATTTATATGCTCAAACATGGGTTCAAAAGAAGCCATGCAGACCACTGTTTGTACACTAAAAAGGATGAAGATGGCAGCCTAGTCATTTTTGTGCTGTATGTAGATGATATGCTGCTGGCTGGGAAGAAAAAGAGCACCCTAAATGCTCTGAAACAGCAGCTGAACTCTGCATTCTCAATAAAAGACCTTGGGAAAGCTGAGCATATCTTTGGAATGAGGATAAAAAGGGATAGGCAGCAGCATACTTTGCATTTATTCCAAGAAAAGTACATTGAAAAAGTGCTGGACAGATATAATTGGCTGATGTTAAGCCTCTTGGAGTGCTATTGCAGCCACATGTGAAGCTCTCCAAGGATGACTATGCCAAAGATGATGATGCAGTCAACTAGATGAAGTGTGTTCTGTATGAATCAGTTTGTGGTTCACTTACATATGCCATGGTTGCCACTCCGTTGGACATTGCTCATGCAGTGGGAGTTAGCAAGTTTATGGCTAATCCTGGCAAAGCTAATTGGGAGGTGGTCAAATCTATATTGAGATATTTGAAAGGAACCAAAGGTAAATGTCTATGTTAGGGAAAAGAGTCCATTGGGGTTGAAAAAATTCTGTGATTTAGTCATTTCAGGTGATGTGGACACTCTCAAGTCCACAAGTGGCTATGTATACACCCTTGCAGGTAGTGCTTGCACAAAGCATATTGATGCGAGATACCACTTCATCAAAGAGGTGTTAGAGGATGGTCTAATCACTTTCATCAAAGTCACTACTTCACAGAATCCTATAGATGCTCTCACAAAGTGTCTACCCAAGGCACAACATCAACTGTGTATAGATGGTGAGAGCTACTTATCTTAAACAAGCCTCCTTGGTCCTTGAAGTGGAAGGTCATTGGGGATAAAGGCCTCAAGGACTCTACTTTTATATACTTTGATACTTCCAAGTGATAACTCTCTCAAACATATTTTTGTTATATTTTTTGGACCCCAAATTGAAGAGTTACAAGCATTTACTATCGGGTATATATTATTTCATAAATATCAATATGAGGTCCGAATACCATTAAATATGGATATTTTTGAGGGAATTCTCAAAGATCGTGTCTCGTACACGGTATAGATACTACTAGTTCTTAGTCTTACCTTGTGGTCTAATCAATGCTCTTCCAACTTTCTAGCTAGCAATGAATGATCTCTTTCATGTAGTGGTGTTCCTTGATGATATCTTGATTTGCAACAGGTATTAGATCCTCTAGGATCCTCCTTGCTAGTCTCTCGACAAGTCAAGACACAAGCCATATTCACAAACAAGAAAAGGGGAGACATAGACTAACCTCCAAGCCATTGAGCCTATACGGGTTCACCCCCGAGCCTGGGCAACACAATGGGCAGCCATTTCCAAGGAATTGGTGTCCCATACCACCAGTCCCCACTAATATAAGTGATGAGGCTCTGTCATGCAAGACCAAGGGTCCAATCATGGGAAATGCCAAGGATGACAAATGAGTGGCATGTTTTGCAAAATTATATTGAGTATGTTCTTGAATTTATTCAAGATTTAACGAGGACCCAAATGGGGCAAGAGGAATATCACCCTTTATAGGACTCAAATGGAATACCCCAATTCACATTGAATTGGCTAGACCCATATATACTTGGTGGACAACCTCCTATGTGGACATGTGCTAGAGACACCCATCCATGTCTTAGAAGGGTGCATGTCTAACATCCCCCTCCTTATTTTCAATTACTGTTCCCAACGATCTTCTGGGTAATATAACTAAGGAAACGAATCTTCATCGATCTCACTGACTCCCAAGTCATTGTGGACTCAAGCGTGTGCTTCACTTAGGCACGTACTTGGGATTAGAGTTCCTTCAAGACCTCCTCTCCCTTTGATCTAGAACCAAAACAGGCTCCCATGGAATGTATCGGGTAATATCCTCCAAACTCAAGATTTGCTTCTATTGTATCACAATATCGTCTTGTCGCTCTTTCAAGCGACTTAGCACAGAATATCAGATGTAAGGTGATTCCTCGAGGTAAGTCCATCTCGTAGGACATACTTGTTACCTTGTGATATGAAACGGAACACAAAAACGGGAAGATAACTTCATGCACATGCTAGTATGAATCATCGCATAATCTCTCGATAGCTGAAGGTACACCCATGTACCCACCTCGGGGTCATGAGGTCAATGGTGTTGGGTAGCATAAAAGACATTTCGATCTTGTGCCATCTTTATGCTCTCTCGTGGTATGTGACATCTATTGCATATCTTGTAGAAAATTTGCCACAAAGCATGACTACACAGATGTGAGTCCAATGGCTATCGACGGTATTGGCTCATAACCATACACCTTGTAGTCAAATGCCTAGTATTGCTATAAGCAAACTCAATGTTGGGAAAATAACTCTCCCTATCAGACTTGGATTGGGAGACGTATCCATGTAGCACATCCTCCATAGTTTGATTTGTGTGCTCGGTCCATCCATTGGTCTCTAGATGATCCAAGGACAATGTGCATGATCGGTCTCCAAGTTTTGAAAGATAGTTTTTGAGAAGCTACCAGTGCACTTCTTATCCTGACTACTAACAATCTCCTCGGGCAATCCATATTGTTTTATTGTTGACAGTAGTTCCTTTATATTATCGGATGCTTTATTTGTGCCAAGGATCAAGAAAAATATGTTATCAGGTTCAGCATTAGCAAAAATCAACTTGGTTATGAAATTTATTGATGATAGATATACAGGTCATGATTTATCAAATCACGACATCATTATTGCTTTTGACATTTTATGTCGTGGGTTGTATAAGGTCATAGATTATGCAAAGTCTGTGAATGATTCAACATGTGCAATTCAAGATTCTTATACTGTGTTAGATGCAAAGCTTTGGCATGTACACTTTGGTCATTTGAATTTTGCTAGGTTGCTATGCCTACAGAAATTTGAAATGGTATCCTCTCTGTAGAAACTTGAGGCACTTGGTAAACATGTTTGTGAAGGTTGTATTTTGGGCACAATGGAGCTTTTCTCCTTCCCAAAAGATGGTTCAGTACAAGCTACTCAAAACTTGCGACTTGTTTCTAGTGATGTTTGTGGTCTTATGCAGACATCTTTTGGGAACTACCTTTACTTCATGACTTTCGTTGATGATTTTTCCAGGCATGCATATGTATATTCATTGAAAGCAAAGTCCAAAGTGTTTGTGCTTCAAACAATTTTTGGTTTTGGATGAAAATATGTCAGCATGTAAAATGGGCATCCTCTGTTTTGATCAAGGGGGGAATATATGTCTTTTGATTTTAATGCATTTCTAGCTAAACATGGAATAAAACATCAGTGTATTGTACCGTATATATCTCAAAAGAATTTGGATGATAAAGTAGTGAAATGAATTTTTGTTGGTTATAGTTTTGAAACCAAAGGCTATTGTCTGTATCATCCATAGACTAAATGCATTTTGGTTAGCCATGATGATGTTTTTGTGAAAGATGCAATTCAACCATTACTTTTATGTACTAAGGAGACATCAGTTAGCTCCAAAGATGTGTATGACGCTTTGCTTCCTCTTTTTACGTGTAGATAATCTAGTGTTGATCTATATGCGGCGGTTTCTCAGTCGTACAGGTTTCATGTGATAATGTAGACTTATATGATGCACTTTTTGATGAGAGGACTCATATAGAGAAAGCAAAAACGATGCCAAAATGGTTTGTGCAAACTTTGCGAGATAGCAAATTAGATGCATCTCTATCATATCGTACTCGTTCAGACTCTCATAGTGCTTCTTTTGCAGTAGATTGCTATGCTTTGGCTGCCTCTAGGCTTTGTGATGAGAATTAATCTATTTTGTTTGATGAAGGATAAAATTAAAAAAATTAGATGGCTGCTATGCAATCAGAACATGATGCTATTATGAAGAATGGTACTTGGTCTTTATGTGATTTTCCTCTTAGTAAGAAGGCCATCGATACTAAGTAGGTATACAAGCTAAAGTGTAAGCCTGATGGAACAATTGACAGGCATAAGGCTAAGCTTGTTGTAAAAGGTTATGCTCAAGAAAGAGGCATTGATTTTGATGAGACCTTTGCTCCCACATGTCAATTGACTACTGTTTGTAGCATCTGTGCATTTGAAGCTCATCATGGTTGGAATGTACATAAGTTGGACATTAAAGCTATATTTTCGAATGGTGACTTACATGAAGAAGTGTATGTTTTTTAGCCCGGTGGTTTTGTGTAGAAAGGGCATGAAAATAAAGTTTGTAGGCTGAAAAAGGAATTATATGGTTTGAAGCAAGCACCATGTGCTTAGTATGAAGATCCATGCCTACTTGATTGCATATGGTTTTGAGAACAATCCAACTAAGAGCACCTTATATATTAAGCATGCAAATGTTGTGATTCTCATCATTGTTTTCTATGTTGATGATATGCTTTTCTCACTGGTCATAATAAGAAGCATATTGATGATTCTAAGGCTGATTTGCATGCCTCATTTGCGATGTTAGATTTGGGGCATTTGCATCATTATTTAGGCATTCAATTTATGCAAGTTGATGGTGGAATAACTTTGTGTCAAACAAAATATATTAAACACATATTGAAGCATTTTGGCCTTGAAGATTGCAAACCTATTGCAACTCTTATGGAAACAAGTTTACAATTGAGTCTTCATGATGTTGGAGATGCATTTGATATTGTTCTCTATCAGCAGGCTTTTGGATGCTTGATTTACTTATGCATAACTCAGCTTGATTTTCAGTTTGCTATCTCAGAGATGAGCAAGTTTATGCATTCCTCGGTGTCAAAGCATTGGTAGACCATTAAGCACATCTTTCGCTATGTGAGTGGTACTCGACTACTTGGATTGTTTTATCTTAAGGGGGGATCACTACCGCCATATTTACATGCATTCTCTAACTGTGATTAGGTTGGTTGCTATGATACTCGTGTGTCCACCAGTGGTTTTTGCTTTATGCTTGGTAGCTCATGCATATCTTGGTTGAGCAAGAAGCAGCCTACTATGACCACTTCTAGTTGTAAGGTCGATTATAGGGTAGCTTTCACAACGATTGTTTCATGTATGTGGCTCAGACATCTTATGGTTGATTTGGGTGTTCGTCAGTCTTCTACCACCACCATCTTCTCTAATAGTCAAAGCACATTGGCAGTTGCGAGGAACCCTGTGTTCCATGGTCGCACTAAGCACATTGCGCGGCACTATCATTATGTTGGGGAGAGGTTATGTGCTGGAGTGATCAGTTTGGCATATGTGCCTACATAGGAGAACATTGCAAACCTTTTCACAAAAGCTCTGCCTGGGGAGAAATTTGAAGCTTTCTGCAAAGCTTTGGGCTTAATTCCTTGTGGATTGATTCCACATAGCTTGGCACTTCCTTATACATGAGTGCCAGCTCCTTGTTCACGATATCACTCTTAGGGGGGATTCGTTGATATATTTCGATAGTGATGTGTATGAACACACTACGACCGTCCGGACACTTTTTTCCCTCTTTAGGAGTTTTTTTCTCGGTTTATACATATGCCTATTAACCCTAATGAGTCACTTATCTTTTTATATTCTTTTGGTAATACATTAAGTATTGCGTGTTATGCTCCAAGCTGCTTCTTCTTCTTTCTTGTGTTCTTTGCATGCTTCTTTAGACATAAAACTCCAACAATGGTCAGACCAACAATCTTTGGAAGATCTATGTAATTAGCTTGACTTTCCATGTCATAATGTAAGGATCATTGGGAAAAATGCATGCAAGAATTCGATTCTGGGATACAAAAGCATACCGGTGCAACCAATGTAGTCATAGATGCTCTTAGTCATATTCTTGAGCCAAACACACTCTCCTTTATATACATTAGCATACCGGTGCAACCAATGTAGTCATAGATGCTCTTAGTCATATTCTTGAGCCAAACACACTCTCCTTTATATACATTAGGAATGAATTTTATCTCTCTCTCTCTCAAGGGATGTTGCATCAATGTAGTCTAGCATCGAGTCTAGGAGAGAATCAACAACCCTGATAGCTAATGTGACCTTGATAATTAGCAACTTCTTTTGAGAGCATAGTGTGATAAAATCATGATTTGCTGAAAACAAAGACATTTTAAATTGATCTCAATTTAAATCTTTCTAACGCTTTTATTACAATCGTTTTTATTATATATACTTAAGGAAGCCTTGAAATATACACATTTTTTCATGCTTGTGTGTTGATCATTTAATTAGATACTATGTAGAGATTTATATCTTGACTCTATAATGTTGTATGTATTACTACATGTGATGTATATATGTATGTAAATTATATACAGTGTCTGATAAAAATAAAATCTATTTCGAAGGGATAACAACCTCTTTCTATTTTGGTTCTAAATGATCTAAAAGATTTAAACGATTAACTCTTGATTTAAATTTTATGATTTATATCTTTCAATCATACTATGTATGAGAGAAAGGTAGTAGAAAAGTACTTGGTTAGGATTGATTTGCTTTTCAGATAGAGCAAAGTATGTGCTCGAGGAAAATTTTGTAAGTCGATAAATTTTGCAAGAGTCTCATGATGCACTGAGTGTAGGGTATCTTGGCATACATCGGACTTAGGCTCTAGTTGGTTGGTATTTCTATTGGTCGTGCTTGAATGATGCATGCATTTTTATGGACTTTGTGACATGTTTGCCTTGGACCCAAAGGCATCATCATAACATTTAGGTCGTTGGTGATTGCACATGAAGATAGTAAGATTTATAACAACTTGTTATTTTGTTACTTTTCTCTCTCTCTCTCTCTCTCTATAAGACGTAGACTCTCTATAAGATATAGAGAAATATCATTTGAAGAGTTGTAGTTCCTACTACTTCAAGATGAATATTAATGAAAGAGTATGGAAGAAAATGATGAAGCTATGGTATCATCATCCAAAGGCAAGAAGAAGAACGAAATTAAGAAGAAGAAAAAAAACTCAACAAAGTAAGAAGAAAAGTAATTTATCTTCTTCTAAGTCTTCGACTATATCTTCTTCAACCTCTATATGAAGTACTTCATCTATACCTAAGGAGAAATCTACTTCATTCACATTTACACCTAAGATTATTGCAAGAACTAGGTAATCATATTTAAATATGATTATGAAAAGTCCTAAATAATCAAATCTATAGTTTTTAAAGTTAGAACTTGAAAGTATTTCATATTAATGTCTTTATTCTTTACACTATTATCTTGACATTGAATTCATATACAAGAATGCTTGTGTTCATATGACACAAAAAAAATACATTCAAAAACTTCTGGAAAGGTTTGAAATGTTAGATTCGAAATGTATCCAAACTCCAATGGATGCTAATGTGTCATTACAAGCACATTCAATCTCAAAATCTTTTGATATTACTCTTTATAATCAAGTAGTTGAGTTCTTGATTTATTTTTGCAATACATGTTATGACATTTAATTTTCTATTTCTTAAGTATCTAGGTTCATGCACAAACCTCTAAAAATTCATGGGAAAGTAGATATGTGAACAATCAAGTATTTGGAAAGAACTATGGATTATAGTATGGTTTTTCCAAAATTTCTATATTTTTTTACTTCAAGGATCTACAAATTCTGATTGGGTATATGAAAAATATAAGAACAAGTACAATTTGGAGTTCACGGTTGTTAGGGTTTGAGGTCTCCAAAAGCACACAAACAACACAAGGAAGAAGAAGAAGCTTGGAGCACAACACACAATATTGAATGTATTACCAAGAGAATGTACAAAGATGAGTGACCCATTAGGGTGATAGGCATATATACAAGCTTGGTAAAAAAAACCTTCGAAAGAGGGAAAACAGTGCCCGAGTGGTTGTTGGTACTCAAGGTCAAGCACAAGGTGCAATAATCCATCAAATAAGTGGACACATAAGAAGAGGGAGTATGTAAGGAGCTCCAAGAGGTATATGTCAAATTTTCATAAGAAACCCCTATAAAAACAATGATTTGATCACTAAAAACCATCGTAAATACCATCTTATATTTTTGGAACTCCATTTCTTTAAGCTGAGGAGACCTTAAGCTTGAGGAGTATTAGAAGTATCTATGTATCAATTTTTTGACTAGGTCTGGACAGAACCGAAACTAGTCAAAAAACTATAGAAAGAGCTAGAGAGCTCATTTATGAGGTGTGCAAGTTAGAGAAAGAGATTCTTGAAGAGTATAATCGAGTTATTGAGAATCAAAGATTCCATTGTTCCTATCTTTGTTATCTTGCCTTGTGTGCTTGTGTATATGTGCGCTTTACATAAATTTTTTATTTTTGATTATATATTTCTCATTTTCACCTCATTTCTCATTCATGGCTATGCGAGAGAGTGTGGGAGAGAAAATGTTTATGTGTGTAAGTTTCTGTGATTTTAGCAATCCTCTGCACGACACGCACGCCTCAAAACTTTGTTTAGAGCATCATGATCGCCTTGGTAATTGAAGTTCCCGCCTAAAATTTTTCTTAAAATCGTGGTTCTCAAGTTGTCTCAACATTGTGATTATCTCACACCATCACGATTGTCTGACCTTCTCAAAATCACGATTCTCAGGTTGTCTCAACATCTCCTATCTTCATCTTCATATAAATTTTTCATTTTTGATTGTATATTCCCCATTTTCACCTTATTTCTCATTCGTGGTTATGCAAGAGAGAGTGTTTGGAAGAGAAAGTGTTTATGTGTGCAAGTTTTTGTGATTTTTGCGATCTTTGTGTTGGTATATTTAGGTAGTGATGTGTGTGAACACACTAGGACTGTCGGGGCAGTTTTTCCCTCTTTAGGAGGTTTTTTCCCCCCGGCTTGTATATACACCTATTGCCCTAACAGGCTACTTATCTTTGTACATTCTAGTGGTAATACATTCAATATTGTGTGTTGAGCTCCAAGCTTCTTCTTCTTCCTTGTCCTGTTCGCATGCTTTCGCAAACGTCTAACTCCAACAATTGGTATCAGAGCAGGTCGCCGCTTCATCTAGGGCGTCGTCGACACCTCTTAGGTTGCATTCGCAGAATCACACGAATTTTGGTGAGCATATTTAGTGTGTTTCCGAGATCAAAACAACTTCATTATGTGGTGTCGAAATCGCGATCTGAGCTCGTTTCGGCCTTCGAACGCACTATCACAGTGCTTGTGTAGGCTATTTCGTCTTTTTGTGCCAAAGGTATATACCAGTTTTGATTCGCCAATGTAAGCGCCTCCAAGTTTGCTACAAGTCTAGCAAAATTCCTCTGGGCAGTTCTGTTCAACTTTTTGAGATACAGTCAATTTTCTGCATCAAGGTATTTTAGTCACTGGCCATGGCTGAAAGCAGTGATGTATTGAGTATGTTGGCTGTTGAGGATAAATTGGATGGTACCAACTACCTGTTATGGGCTTATATGATGCGACATGTATTGGTTGCAAAACGACTGTGGAACATTGTGCACGGTGTTGAAAAACGTCCTATCACACCTACAACGGTTACAACTGCGGGTACTGAAGCTGATGTGAAAGGTGTTGAAGATGATGATATTCTACATATTCCTGTTCGTGCTGTGGTTTCTGCTGCACCTACTGCAGAGCAAATTCGTTGGGATGGCAGAGATGCCAAGGCACATGCATTGATAGCTTTGTTTGTCATACTGGCCATTATTCCTCACATTCGCTCTTGCAGAACAACTACGGATTCTTGGGATACACTTACCACATTGTACCAAGTTAGGAATGAGGCTCGTGTTGCTTACCTTTGAGAACAGTTGGAGAGTGAGCATATGAATGAAGGTGATTCTATGGACAATTTTCTAACAAAGATCAAAGACTTGAAGGAACAATTGATTTTTGCTAATGCGGTTATACCAGATAGCTCACTTGTGCAGACTATTATGATAGGCCTTCCTGATTCATATCAGAGTTTTTCTTCTACTCTTCGGTTGATGATGAAAGGAAGTATAAATGGCTTGTCATTTGAGGAGTTAGTCTCTCTTCTATTGCAAGAAGATCAGTCTAGGTAGAACATGTCCATTATGCGTATTGCAGATCAAGCTTTCTTGGCTAGTCAGAAGGGCAAAGGAAAATGGAGCTCTTCAACTAGTAAGCAGAAATCTGCTAATTTTGCACAATCAAAGAGGGAAGACAAAGATGAAAAGAAATGAGAAAAGAAGAAAATGTTTTGCAAGTACTGTAAAGGAAATGATCATATCATAAAGAACTGTCCAAAAGTGGCTGCTAAAGAGGCAAAGAAGAAAGAGGTTGGAATGGTTGTTGTAGAGGCCTCTACACCAAAAACAGAGTCTGTTAATCTTGTGCAGGAAGAAGAATGGGCGTTTACTACTGTTTGCAGTTTTGACCCATCTTCTCATGAGCAGTGCATGTCTGCAGTAGACTCAGATGTTTGGTACTTTGACACTGGGGCGACCAAACATATTACCTTGCAGCGCAGTTTCTTCTCTTCACTCGAGACTGTTCCTACAGCGAATAATGTTACATGCACCAAGAACTCCTCTTATCCTTTTATGGGAGTTGGTAAGATCATTTTGACGACTGCTGATGGTAGTTCTTTCACTTTGTCAGATGCTTTGTTTGTGCCAGGGATCAAGAAAACTTTGTTATCAGTTTCTGCATTAGGCAAGATTGGTTTGGTTATGAAATTTGTTGATGATAGATGTACAATTCATGATTTGTCAAATGGAAATGTGATTATTGCTTCTGGCATTTTATGTCGTGGGCTATATAAGCTCATAGACTATGAAAGATATGTGAATGATTCGGCATGTGCAGTACATGATTCTTAGGCTATGTCAAATGCAATGCTTTGGCATGCACGCTTTGATCATCTGAATTTTGATAGTTTGCTACGTCTGTAGAAATCTGAAATGGTGTCCTCTTTTCCCAAACTTGAGGCACCTGGAAAATATGTTTGTGAAGGCTCTATTTTGGGCAAAATGCAGTGTTCCTCCTTTCCAAAAGATGGTTCAGTTCGGGCTACTTTGAAATTGTAGCTTGTACATAGTGATGTCTGAGCTCCTATGCAGACACCTTCTTTTGGAAATTATCTTTACTTCGTGACTTTCATCGATGATTTGCCCAGGCATGCATGGGTATATCCATTGAAGGCAAAGCCCAAAGTGTTTATGTGCTTGAAACACTTTTTGGTTTTGGCTAAAAATCTGTCAGCATGTAAAATGAGCACCTTCTATTCTGATCGAGAGGAGGAATATATGTCTTCTGAATTTAATGCATTTCTGGATGAACGTGGGATAAAACACCAATGTACAGTGTCGTATACACCTCAACAAAATGGAGTTTCTAAACGGAAGAACAGGTCACTCATGGAGATGGCGAGGTGTATGGTCAAGAGTCAGACATTACCACATAGTTTCTGGCTTGAGCCTGTCATGTGTGCAGCATATGTACTTCATAGGTGTCCCACTAAAGCACTGTAGTCTATCACTCCATATGAGGCTTGGCATGATCGCAAGCCATCTATTGCTCATCTGCGTGTTTTTGGTTGTCTGGCATATGCATTAGTGCTTGAACAACATCGCAAAAAATTGGATGATAAAGTAGTAAAATGTATTTTTATTGGGTACAGTTCTGAAAGTAAAGGCTATCGTCTGTATCATCCACATACTAAACGCATTTTGGTTAGCCGTGATGTTCTTTTTGTGGAAGATGTTATTCAACCATTGCTTTCATGTACTAAGGAGACATCTATTAGCTCTAAAGACATGTATGATACTTTGCTACCTCTTTTTACAGGTGGACAATCTAGTGCTGGTCCTAATGAGGCAACTTCTTAGCCTTTGTAAGTTTCATGTGATGTTGTAGACCATTCCATTTCTGATGCAAATTTACATGATGCACTTATTGATGAGAGAGCTGATATTGAGCAGGCAAGAACTATGCCAAAATCGCTAGTGCAGACCTTGCCTAACAACAAATTAGATGCACCTCTGTCATATCGTACTCGATCAGGCTCTCATAGTGCCTTTTTTGCATGAGATTGCTATGCTATAACTGCGCCAATTTTCCCTTTGCTTGAATGCAAAAAACAACCAACATTTATCTTAGAAGATGTGTTTGATATAGTCATGCCTTTGTTTGAAAGCGATGCACTTGACTATGGCCATGTAGACCAAACAAATAAGGCTCAAAGGACTGAATAATTCCAGAAAAAGAGAGCTCAAAATGCAAAGAATTTCCACCTAAACATGCTTGAAAATTTTCAACCAAAAATAGTCAAAATTACTGAAAATTTCCAAGCACATGTGGCTGAATATTTTTGACAAAATATGGATGGAAATGAGCATAAAATTGAGCCCATGCATAACATACATGTTTAAGATGTATTACATAATGAATTCATATCTATCAAGAGTGCATAAAGTATGTAAAAGGGGTTGAAATAGACTTTGCAGAGAACTAAATTGAGTGCATCTTTACTTGGTAGAACAGGATCAAGATCTTGCCATGCATCAAGTAACTTTGTGGATTATTCTCTTATTGAACAAACATGTACTGAAGAGCCACTTACTTTTGAAATGCACGTGATGATCCATATTGGATGAGCGCTATGCAATCAGAGATGAATTTCATACATAGGAATGGTACTTGGCAGTTATATGAATTGTCAAAAGAAAAAAAAATCATT
This sequence comes from Ceratopteris richardii, assembly GCA_020310875.1. Classification (NCBI taxonomy): domain Eukaryota; kingdom Viridiplantae; phylum Streptophyta; class Polypodiopsida; order Polypodiales; family Pteridaceae; genus Ceratopteris; species Ceratopteris richardii. Next base: position 139,170,912 of record CM035437.1, read on the forward strand.
GGTACAAAGTGGGTTTACAAGATTAAGAGAAAGTCAGATGGTAGCATTGATTGCTACAAAGCTAGATTGATTGCCAAAGGATATATGCAACAATATGGCATTGATTATGAGGAAACTTTTGTGCCTACTTCATGCATGACTACCATTTGTACTGTGGTTGCATTGGGTGCCCAATGAGATTGGAAAGTACATCAATTGGACATAAAAATGGATTTCTTAAATGGTGATTTGCAAGAAGATGTTTATGTGAAGCCACCTCTTGGATTTGTCATGAAAGGGCAAGAGCATATGATTTGTTGCTTGCATAAAGCCGTGTATGGTCTCAAGCAAGCTCCACATGCATGGAATGAAAAAATCCATAAGCAATTGACTTCACTTGGCTTCACATGTATTCCAATTGAAATCACACTCTACGTACGCAAATATGGGGCTCATCTTATAGTGCTTGTTCTCTATGTTGATGACATACTCTTGATCAGCCATATGATGTAAAACTTGACATTCTTATGATTGATTTGTAGCATACTTTTGATGTCATTTATCTGGATCTTTTGAGGTATTATCTTGGCATGTAGTTTGTATCTATTGAGGAGGGAATTGTTATGCATCAAGCAAAGTATGTTAAATAAGTACTTTAGCGTTTTGACTTTGAGGATTGCAAGCTGGTTTCCACACCAGTGGAGACAAGGTTTAGGTTCTCAGTTAAGGATTCTGGTGATGCATTGGACACTTCTCTTTATGAGCAAATTGTGGGATGTCTTATATGTGCATGCAACACAAGGCTAGATATACAATATGCAGTTTCCCTAGTTGAGTCAATTCATGCATAGACTTGGCACTAAGCATTGGCAAGCTGTGAAACGTGTGTTAAGATATCTCAAAGGCACTTTGAGTTTAGGATTTTTTATGGAAGAGATATTCAACCATGCTTTCATGCTTTTAGATATAGTGGTTGGGCTCGTTGTTATGATACTAGCGTGCCTGCTAGTGGTAATTGCTTTTCTTTGGAGACTTATGCATATCTTAATTGAATAGGAAGCAACCTACAGTGGTGACATTGAGTTGTGAAGCTGAGTATAAGGCAATTTTCATAGCTACAATGGAGTGTATATGGCTTAGACGCCTATTGATGGATCTTTACATGGAGATTGATGTTGCTACACATATTCTCATGGATAGTTATAGTACATTGGTTGTTACATGAAACCCAGGCTTTCATGCATGGAACAAACATATTGAGGTGCATTATCACTCTATGAGAGAGCACCTTCATGCAAGAGATATTGATTTGGTATATGTGCCTACACAAGATAATGTGGCAAACATATTCACCAAAGCGCTTCCATGGGAAAAGTTTGAAGCTTTTAGGATTATTGCCTAGTGGGGGTTCATCTGTCACTCCTTATATGCATTCACATCATCTACTCTAATGGGATTTTTTTACACTTATGTGTTCCTTGAGTAGCTTTATGTGAACCTTTTTCCTATACATGGGCATTTTTTACTCTAGTTTTGGGTAGAGCTTTTTTCGCATGTCACCACATACATGATACTCTCATATGTGGTGGTAATTTGTACTTGGAGATATTATTTAGCTCTTACTTTAGTTCTGCTCATCATCAAAAGAGAGAGCTATTCCAGCCATCCATCTTCTTTGTGTGTCTTGCTGCATTTGTGCTCCTTGTGTGTCTCTCACACTTCTACACACACCCAATAGCTATGCTATCTGCGATAGTAACAAAAACTCTCTTACCACTTACCTATACAATGCAAAGCTGCAATAAAATCCGACAATGGTAAATACTGTGATTCAAGAAGTTGATGATCCATCTTTAAGTTTTGTTCCTTCCCATCAACGTTCCCAATAGTACTCTAATTATTCAAATTGATAATGTAATAAGTGGCCCACGTTGCACCATAATTTTTCTTAGACTTGTGATCCTATTAGCGGACTGGACAACCACAGTCTCTAGCACATTTTTTGCTCTAACTAGTTATGTCTTTGGAGCCTTTTCAAAAAATCATGGAATCTGAGATGAAATAAAAGCTATGCAGACTCAAAGCATGCATCTAGTAGCACAAGTAGAGTAATTGACCTTTGAAATTCAGAGGTTCAATGAGCAAGTTCTGCTACTCTAGTCCCAAAATGCTAGATTCTAGGATGAACAAACAAAGCTTTCCACTAAGCTTAAAAAGAAGACTGAACTTAAAGATCATCTATGGCCAGTCATGATAATGCTATAACTCGCATCAATGCATTGTAGAAAGAATTAGTAGAATTCAAATAAAAAGTGAAAATTTGTACATAAATAGAACTTTTAAATATAAGAAGCTATTAGTGAAATGTTGGTGCAAGCACAAGTTAAAGCTGCCTTGTACGATGCCCATATTGACACACGGGCTGATCCTACAAGAGTCTTACTTGATCATCATACAATTTTTGTTGTGTTGAACATTTTATAGTATTTAAAGAACATGTGATGGTTTTCAAGGGTATAATACTACCAAATTTCATGACAATGATAAAGACAATGAAGAATAAACTCTTAGTTCTAGGTTCAAGTCCATCATGCATGCAAAAATGTTAGCCATCGGAGCCATTTGTATTATTTGTAAGGAAATTTGAAGCACTATAATGTATCAAAAGGCAAAGAAATTTATCATAATATTTTTATTATTTGTAAGAAGTATAGTAGTGTGTGTGCAACACTTATGCCGTCACGCATTGTTGTACAATGTTCATCATCTTTGGTGTGTTGTGTCTCAAATCTGAGTCAATCTACCTATAATGCTTGAAGTCTATAATAATACTTATGGTATGCAAGTAACATAATAAAGTATTAATGAAATAATACTACTCACATGATTTGATTTTAACATTTCTAATTGTGTGAATAATTGGAAGGCATAAGCCAATACTAGACAAAGTGCATAGTTGTATTTGAATAGAGAGAATTTTCATAGGAAGAGTGATTGCAAGAATGAGTGAGAATTTACAGTATAAAGTCATGAAAAATTAAGGATTTGCATAATAGATTAATCCTAAGAATCTTTTTATTTGTTAGGAAGGTCGATTTGTCCTTGGAGTTTAATAGTTTTCCTAATAGATATGGTATGTAACCCGGTTTACATTGATAAAATGATCGAGATACTAACAATGGTCACACATATCAGTACCAAAATATATCAACATACAAGTGGTTATTTGTTGACAGTAGCCAAGGAGGTCCAAGAAGTGTGGTGAGACAAGGGAGCATGAGACATAACAGTCAAAGAGAGTCAGGATAGAGTGAAATTCAAGCAAGAACAAGCAGATAAGGGAGTCAACGAAGATCCGACAACTAGGCCTATTAAATTTCCAAGTCCCGATTCTTATGAAATAGTGATTTTGATCACTACACATCATTGTAAATTCTTTTTTTGATAATCCCAAATCCATTTTGTTCAATTCAAGGAGTCCTCAAGCTTGAGGATACTAGACCTATGTACCTATTGAATTTCATAATTTTTAGAGTTCGTTTGAGCCTCCAAATAGGCATAGGAACCTATTTTTTAACTAGGCCAACGGTAGGTTTGGACAGGGGCAAAGCTAGTGAAAAACTATAAAAAGAGCTAGAGAGCTCATTTTTGGAGGGAGTATTTTGGGAATTGAAGTGAGAACAAGATATTGTAATCATATTTTTGACTAATCAAACATTCCATTGCTTCATCTCTTTGTCTTACCGTGTATGTGTGTGTGTATATGTGTGCATGTTGGTGTGCTTCTCACTCACACATTTGCATTCTCACTTGCTCATGGTTGTCACACCTCCTTCACGTCTTCCCAAATTGACAATTATGAGGTGGAACTCCTCACATTGATGCTTAACATTGTGCTAGAGTGACACCAAATTTAACGTCGTTGCTAGGGATAGAGCTTTGAGGATGACCGTGTGATGGTAAGACATAGAAATTCGACATTGGAATGATAAGTAATTAGGTAATTTCTTTAGTTTTCTTAGTTTTTACATCATCATCACCTTCCTCACCATCCCACCTCCATCTCCTTCTTCGCTAAATCTTTAGCTTTTGACTATATTCCCACCTCTATCTCACCTTTCCTCATTTCACTTGTAAGAGAGAGAGAGAGAGAGAGAGAATTTTTGTGCATTGTTTTTGCATGTTTCTTGAACTTCCTTGCAAGTATCGACATCCATAATAGCTGCAGAAGCTCCAACAAGTACATAAATTCTTTGCACAAGCCTCGAGGCATAACACTCTTACACAAAATTTGATCTTTTGGTAAAACTAAGTGCATCTCTACAATGCAGACATCATGAACATCACATAAAGATAAAAGTTTTAAGAAAAGGTGTGTTTGTTTTGCCAATCATGATAGACACCTTTGTCCATTGCGATAGATAAGTGTCCATCATGCAATAGATGATGGACAATAGACGACAGGCAGTCTATCCATCGTGATAAACAACCTTGCACGATTGATAGATTTTCACAAACATTTGAGTCCATCATGATTGATAGATTCAAGATTGATAGGGTCCATCACCACTTCAATCCATCGTGATTGGTAGCCATCCATCACGATTGATAGATGACAAAAATGACCTAATGGATCTATCCATCGCAATTGACAGATCACAATGGATAGATCTATCCATCATGATTGACCCCGTGTCGATCGTGATAGATAACCTTTATTAGCTGAAATTAGGATTTTCAATTTTTGCATATTTTGAGCTAAATTTGGGTAATTTTGTCAGGCTCTTTGAGTGTTTTGGAATTCTTGGGCAAGCCTAAGGCTTGTGAACAATTGCATGGAACGACCCACAGGTAGTTCAGGCACTGCCTATTTACAGACACCAGAAGGTTCCTATAAAATGTAGTTGGAGTACATTAGAAAAAATCAATTAGGTGCTCATATCTATGAGGATGGGCTACAAAGAACAATTATCCAACTCAAAAACCGAGATCAATCCTTCATACTTGAAAAACCAATGGTCAAATTCGAAGAAGGTTCATACATTGATAAGTAGGGAACCATGTATGTGGTTACTAGCTTACCATGTGTGTCCTCGAAAATGAGATTGGAGACCTAGAGCAAGGAGACCTAGGACGAGAACCTAGGACTCATCAAGGCAAATCTGTCTTAACTAGAGTGACAACCCTAGAGTGGATTCCCTAGGACGATAAAATCATAGAATTATTCTTCAATCGAGAAATGGATGAATCCTTTTGGAGATTCAAACTAGATCAACTTAACAAAGTAGGTAGAGCCATCATATACAAGTTAAAAGATCTAGAGATACCAAAAAAAGTTTTCTATCTAGATAATAGGTTGGAAAGGATGTTCTTGGTAATGGAGCATGGTAGGGATGCATACACTTGGAAGGGCGAATTAGTTTTCCCTCCATCTAGATCTACTGTATCTTATGGTCAACAAGGAGCATGATCATCTCATATTCATGGAACTCATATTCATGAAAGACCTGAGGTGAGCTTTGCAAACCCAATGGGAAGAGGACAATTAGGAATGGAGAGAGAAAGAACATATTAGGAGAGAAACAAAAACCCAAAACATCAAAGAGGTATGGATGAGTTCCCCTTGCCTAGACCTAGAACACCCTAGGATCTTGAGGCCTACCCAACTAGTTAAATCCATGAAGAATTACTTTGATGGTACTAGAGACTACGACCACGTAGCAAAGTTTAGACAAGTACTAAGAATGGAACAGGTTGATGACTTGCTCACTCAATATAATGCCTTGGGTCCAACTCTGAAAAACAAGGCCTTGACATGGTTTCAACCACATCAAGGACAATTCAAGAATATTGATCAACTACTAGAATCCTTCATCATGGAGTTCTCCAAGAGTGGCATTAGACATAATACCTCATCTCTAATACGTAGCTTCAAGCAAACACCCCAAGAGATGGTTAGACTTGCAAGAAGAAAGTTTAGATAGTACCTAGAGAGATTCCCTATTCCATAACTACCCACACCAGTCGAACAAGTGGCATTGTTCTTGGATGGATTGCTAAGTCCCAAATTGAGATCTTATCTGTATCTAAAAGAGCCTAGAACCGTAGAACATTACATTCAAAGGTGCATTGATATTGAGGATATTGTAGGGGAAGAGTTAGAGCTTTCCAAGATCTATAAAGATTAAGATAGTGCTACTAGCTTCAATTCTAAAACAACCACTTTAATAGAAGAGTTAGCAGAGAAGGTAGCATAGAAATTAGGAGCCTTGAGTAAACATACCCCTAGGATGATGTCAATGAAATGATCTTACAATTGTGGAGGAGACCACATGGCTAATGTTTTTCCAATTATGGCTCAATCCCAAGGAAACCCTAATAGCCAATATTGCACCATTGAGCAAAAATACACTAACCACACTGCACAAGATTTCCCTTATAACAAGTAAGGGTTTGGGAAAAATATCCACAACCATATACACAACAAGGAAGATATCCAAATTATTACCAACCTCAATAATATTTTAGGCCACAACATCCTTACCAGCCATAATACCAAGCTCAAAAAAGACCTGAAACAGTGTTGGGTCAATAGCCTCCTCCCCCAACCAATGTGCTCCCACATCGATAGAAGAAAACTTGAGTAGAGCCTTAGTGCAAGCACCTCCCTTGATTTCTAAAAGTTATCCAAATGCTCATAGCTTTGACTCAACACATGTAGATAGTCCACCAACTTACTAGATGGATTCGCCAAAGCATAACGAGATCTACTCTTATGAAAACCCCATTGAACCTAGTTGGGAGCGAGAATATTCAAATGTAATGTACACCAACCCTAACCAAGACAAATGAGATCCCAAGGAACCCGAGGACCATGGTATATATGTGAGAAAGATCACTTCAGTAGAGATTTTCCAACCCCTGCATGAGGACAACCACAAGCAGTAACCATTCAAGGCTTTTGTCCTTACTACGATAAGGAGCATCTTCTAAGGAATTGCCCAAAAAATCAAGCCAATACGTAGAAAATTACACCTATTAACATTATTGGCTTAGTGGGAGAATCTATCGAAAGTACAATTACAACCCCAATGCAAGTAGTAACTAGAGCTTAAGCCATATAACAAAACCAAGGCACGGGTCAAAAGAAGTGCATAGATAATAATGAGAATGAAAGCACAACTAAAAAAGGAATGATGGCCTAGAAAGATAGCCATGAGAAGAGAGTTTAAGAGAGACCAAAGCTAAAATTATAGAAATCGCATCTCAGACACACTCTCACACACCACCACCATCTAGTCATCCTCACATAACCCCATCACTGTTGAAAGTAGGATCAGTCTTAGCGGATCCTACTCTTGAAGATTTAGATATGATGCTTAAAGCATATCAAGCCAGAATCCAAGAAGGGCAAACTATAACAGAACATGACAAATGTTACCCTAGAATTGACCTAGAGATTGAAAGAACTAAGTTATGTGTGAAAATGGTAGAATTGGCTCAAACCATGTTTGAGGCCACGCATCTTCTCAATTGTGCAAACTCAGCCAAAGAACAATTACACATTGATGGATTGCTAGAAAGAATAGAGAAAATAATAGCCAGATCAGGAAAACCATCAACATCGCAGGTGAGTAACACTAGAAGTGAAGGGATAGCCTTCCCCCCAAGGAAGCTCACATTCCCAATTCCACGGATCTTGGAATCCCTTCTTTGGTGATTAGTACACAAGAATTCCTCCAAGAGATTCAAGAGGAAAATGGGCTAAGGAAAGTGAGAATCCTCCTTCCATTCAGCTAGTGGATGATCTACATGATCAGTTTCCATAAGATATTCCCTCTATCTATGGAGAACTATAGAATACCTAGTCTAGTGAATGGTTAGACTTTGAGTCTAATTCCTTGCAAGAATTGCCTAATTTCATAGGCCCTTGGGAGTCTAAGTCTATCCACATGAGAGCACCCACGATCATGTTAAGGAACAAAACCTCAGTTTTATCAAGGAATACAGATGTAGTAAAGAACACCAAAGTGCAGTGTCATCTCACTTTGGAGGAGCTACTCAAAATTAAACCAAAATTTTGGAAACTCATAGCCCATCAAGTGCCAAAAGTAGTGAAAACTCATTCCCAAGTAGGATCACATAAGACAGTACCTGAGATACCCTTAGATAAGATAGGAGGCATGAGTGAAGGAGAAGAAGGAAATACTTGTCTCCCTATGACTTATTAGGGTTACACAATGAAAACTATTTTAGACTCAGGTGTAGGTGTTGCCATTGCTACCACTTCCTTATGGAAGCATTGGGGAAAACCGGAACTCAAGCCAACCAGAATGAAATTGCAAATGAAACATGGCCACATTGAGAAACCTCTAGGACTGTTGGAAGGAATAAACCTTACCACGTGGTGTGGAGTTTGAACATACATTTTCTATATGTGGATTTGGCAAAAATCATGCATATGAGATTTTCTTAGGAAGGTTGTTCATTCGACATTGCAAATAGTTCAAGATTGGAGAACCAATTCCTTATACTTGCAACATTTAAGAGTCACCACTAAAGTCAATCTCAAGGATTACTCACATAGAGATGTGCCCACTATACAATGGAACTCCATCCATAGAGCATCAGATGACACATAATCTGTGCACTCCATAGGATCAAGATCCTCTTGGATGCATGAAGACACTCACTTATGGATGCACAAAGTTGTAGTAGAGGAAGAGAAAAGATTATCTACACAAGAAGTAGGCACAGAGAATCTCCCTAGATCAATCCAAGACCCACCCTACCATAGTGTTCCAAGATAAAGAATTTGAGCCTCACAATTGGGCAAAAATTCTAGCCACAATGGACATAGTAGTCAATGAGGAATAGTGGACCCTACACTATGATGAAGATGGTTATGACATTTTAGTCTTCATGATAGAGCTAGTTATGTATGATTCGGTTATTGAAGAATGTGAACCTCATATGAGTGAACTCAAGAAAGATAGCGACGATGATGAAGAGTCCATTGTCATGAAGTCCTTTTGTGCTTCAGAGGAAGAGTACCTCTATTTGATAGAATTTGGAACTCAAGAAGAGGAAAAATGAAAACCAAAGGAAACGTTGATAGTAACCACAAAGAGAAAAAGAGAGAAATCAAATCCTAAGCCAGTAGAGGAAGAGAACCTCTTTGAAGTTCGAGGGATTTTCAAGAAATATGAAATAGAAGATCGAAAGGTCATGATTAGGATGCCTAATAGGGAAGCACTCATAGCATTGGTGTACGACAACAAAGAGAGAGAAAAGAAATTTGTTGTGACCATAGAAGAGAATGAAGAATGATGTACATATATAGGACACAAGCTAACCGAAGAAGAAGAAAAAGAGTTGATAGCATTGTTAAGACAGTATAGTGATGTGTTTGCTTGGAGCTACAAAAATTGAAAGGAGTCGACCCAGATACTTGTTCACACAAAGTACCCATGTCTTTGGAATCCAAGCCAATGAAGGAGAAGCCATATACATATAATGATAATTATGCAGGAAAGATCAAAGAAGAGATAAAACGTTTGATAGAAGCTGAATTTATCTTTGAAATTGAGCATATCAAATGGGTATTCCCCATTGTAGTAGTGCCCAAAAAGAATGGGAAACTACGAGTATGCACTAACTTGAAGAAGGTTAATGCAACCATTATCCAAGATAGCTATCCACTCCCTATCACAAAATACTTATTGGAACGTGTAGCAAGAAAGGAAGTCTACAGCTTCCTCGATGGATTTTCAATCTATAATCAAGTAACTATTGCCCCAGAAGACCAACAAAAGACATATTTTGCCACAAAATGGGGCATATTTGCATTTCATATGATGCCTTTTGGACTCACCAATGCTCCTGCTACATTTCAAAGGTTAACATGCCACATATTCAAAGAGTTCTTGCGAAAGAATCTAGAGGTCTATGTTGATGATCTATGTGCTCATTCCAACATTAGGCAAACACACATTCCTAAGCTAAAACAAATCTTTGACAAATGTAGAGAATATCAAGTCTGCTTGAACCTAGAAAAGTGTGTTTTTATGGTCAGGCAAGGCAAGATTCTAGGATGCAGTGTCAAAGAATGGAATCTCAATGGACGAGGATAAAGTTAAAGCCATTGCCAACTTACCTAGACCAAAGAATGTCAAGGAAGTACAAGCATTCATGGGTCATTGTGGGTATTACCAATGTTTTATCCACATGTATGCAATCATAGCAAAGCTTCTATACAACCTTTTGACTAATTTTGAGTGGACGAACGAGTGCAAAAACTCTTTCAATGAGCTAGAATGATGATTGTGTTCAACAGAAATCTTGACTACACCAGATTGGAATAAGTCATTCCATGTTCATGTGGATGCATCCAATTATGTTATTGGGTTTGTGCTAACACAACCAATGGGAAAATGTAAAGTTGGTCTTCCAATATCTTATGCAAATAGGCAATTGAATGTAGCTAAATGAAATTATACCACACCTGAAAGTGAAGGATTAGGCATGGTGTACATGATTAAAAATTTTAGGCATTATTTGATTGCAAAGAAATTTAATTTTTTTTATAGACCATCAAACACTACTATATCTAGTGAAAAAACCTTGCAATATAGGCAGATTAGTAAGATGGTTTCTCTTACTAATGGAATATGACTTTGCGGTAGTTGTGAGGAAAAGCAAAACCCACTTGAGAGTGGATCACCTTTCTAGAATATCTTTAGGGGAGTCCCCACAAGGAGTGTCAGATGAACTTCCTGATGCTTACTTATTCAACCTAGAATTAGTCCCTAGTTGGGCCAAGACTGTAGTGCCTATTCTAACCTTTGGAACTAAACGACCTTTGCTAAAAACCAAAGGTAAAGAAGAAGTGAGGACTCAAAAATATCACATAATGGTAGGCAGTGTGTATAAGCACACTAATCAAGACATATTGGATTGTTTTGTAGATGAAGAAGAGCATTCAAAGTGGTTGCAAATAGCACATATAGGTGCATTGAAGCAACATCATTCTAAACATTGAAATCTAAAGACTCTACAAAGATTAGGTATATATTGGCCAATGATGGAAGAAAATGTCCATAAGGGGTGCAAGGAATGCCCAATTTGTGTTGTTAGACCACCAATGGAACATGCCACTCTGTATCAAGTATTGCTAGTATTGGATTGGAGCAAATCTTTGGTAAACTTTTTGAGGACCAAAACATTCCCTCAAGAGATGACATGGGTGTGGTAGGAGGAAAGTGTGGACCAGATCGGGTGATTAAAGCAATTCTATTTGTAGGTATTTGGTGGCCAACCCTCCACAAACATACCTATGTAAAGTTGTGTGACATTTGTCTACAAACTCAATATCCGATCCATAAGGACAAGGTACCACTAAGACCCATGATGGGAGAACATGCATTCTCCAAGTGGGGAATAGACTTTGTTGGTCCTATTAATCCCCCAACTAAGAGTATTATCTAACCAAATGGGTAGAAGTGAAAGCCACTAAGAAGAATGATGCGCAAACTACTGTGAAGTTTCTCTTCGAGAATATGTTTACAAGGTATGGTTTGCCAATAGAATTAGCCAGCGATCATGGTACCCATAGAAGTCAGCCATGTACCACCCACAAGAAAATGGACAAGCAGAAAACAAAAATAAGATCTAATGCACTGTGCTAACAAAGTTGGTGAAGAAAAAATGTTCTGATCTAATGCACTATAAAATGGTACTCCAAGATACACCCTTTCAAATGGTATTTGGATAGAATGCAGTTTTGGCACTAGAATTCTTGATACCTACTTTAAAAGTGGCAGAAGAGCATCAATGGACAGCTCATGAGCTCTCGTGTATAATTTTTGACTTAGAATGACTAGGAGAAGCTAGATTAAAAGCAACCACTGGAATTTATGTAGCTAAGAAACGACAAAAGGCCTACTTTGATAGACATGTGCAAGATAAGGGATTAAAGGCAGGAGACTTAGTCTTGGTATATGCACTAAAACAACATGCGAGTAAATTGGAGGTGTGGTTATGGACCCATGATAATAAATAGAATATCAACAAGTGGAGTTGTCCAATCAGCCACTCTAGAAGGTGATAACCTACCTAGTTACATCAGTGGATGGAGAGTTAAATTATATCAATAACCCCTCATAGAGGAAATGCTAAATCGACTCAACACCGCCAAGAAACGCAAAGAAGAAGGAAAACGGACTAGAGAAGAGTTGCAGGCAAAAGCCCTAGAATGCATCCAACATATGAAGTTAAGATGAGAAGGTAGATATCAACCTTGGCAAGATGCTTATGAGGCACCAAGATACCACATGGCTATGTGTCAAACAACGACTGGAACCCATCATAGGATCGTGGATAAACATCCTTTTGTAATCCTAGAGATAGGAAAAGGAAAGAGTGCAAGAAATATTGTTGGGTTGTAGGGTGTGCACACATCTTCAATTGTGCATAGAAACCCTCCCTATGTCATGGGAATAACCTTCTTTGTATATACTTAGAGTTTCACATGTGAACACTCTCCTAAAGCACTTTTAATATTTCCTTATGCGATAGTGTAGGAGACTCTTAAATATCTCACCTTTTTGGCTAATCTAGGAGTTCCCCATGTAAAAATCCCACGCATGCCCTTCATTGGGATTTTTTTGTTACAAGATTGATCTTGGAATCTCCTAGAAGATATATTAGTTAGAGAGATATTCCCTTTTTTACTTTTCAAAAGAAGCACATGGGGAAATGTGCTTAGCGTATATATAGAGGCTCATTTTTGTAAAGAGGGGAGCTTTGGTTCGACGTGCTCTCATGTAATGTCTCTTATGAATGGAAGAATACTCTCCTTTACTCCAAAACTATTTACATTTATGTATTGTGTCTTTGTGAGTGTGTGAGAGTGAGAGGTGTGTGTGCCTATGCATGTCTCTCCTTTGTGTGAGTAGAGTAGTTGCTTTACTTGTATTTTGCACATGGACTAGGATCCTTGACTCCCTACTCTCCATGTTTTCAAGCATGTGGCATAGCATGGGGTTCATGGCCAATGGATTGAACATGTTGGCGGTAGGGTTGGCTGAGAGGAGAGTCAATCTTGAGCATTCCTTCCTGCTTCCCTGCAGCGTGGTGAGGGTCTTGGGACTACTACAACTTCAACAATTATTTGGTGCAATTGCCGGGGAGATCGACCTTTCATCACTTGGAGAGCTCAAGAACATGTGGTACAGTATTGTGTTGCAACTTTTTTGCTCATTTGTGTAGGATTTGAGTTCCCCCACTCCACACAAGTTGTGCTTCTTGTTCCTTGGCCTAGCATAGCCTAGAACCACAGACTCCTTCAGTTGAACGGAAGTTGTAAGTGGGTTCTTCAAGGTCAATGTTATGCTCCCTCATCTAGCTTCTATTGGGGGGCAAGACCATTCCCATGTTCCTTTCTTTAGTCGTATTATTCTTTTGTTGTTAATTTGAGTCAATTATGGTCACTTGCTGATCTGTACTTATGGAGGCAAGTATGTATTCGGCTTCTGTGGCCTAAAATCTTCTACTGTTCTACCTTGAGAGGGTACGATACCTTGCAACACTGCTTGCATATGGTGCCATTCTCCCAAAGTACGTTTCTTGGTTGGGTTTCATCATGGCTATGGCAATGTGTTGTAGCGGTCTTGCAGAGGTTGTGCATCTATTTCCTTTTCTGATGGGCTCTAGGGCTTCTCTTCCCTGTTTAAAATCTCACGCCTTGAATATGAATTTGTTGTCACTTGTGCTTGCCTTATTCTGTGATTAGAGAAAGTGGGTATGAACGGAAGTTGTTTGCAAGTAATGATTACTAGAGTTGTAATGAATCACCCCTTTCCCCTCCATCTCCTTTGTCCACCCTCATACCAAGCGGCATGTTGGGCTAATGGACACTACAATATTAGGCCATTTTTGCTGCTGTGTGTTCTACCTTGGGGACTCCGTGAATTTTTGTGTGACTAGAGGGGTTCTATCCCTATATTCTGTTGGGTATCAAGGGTCGAACTTATCTGCCCCTGGATGGACTTGTTCTTCACACTCTGGGGCCCAGCTTTCCCCCTGATTAACTGTGCTCACAGGTCCTATGCAGTCTAGTGCATTTTTTTCCATCAATAGACTTTGAGGCCACGAGGCAAGTGCCAACCTATGATGTAGATGTGCATGTCAAAACACGAAGATTTGGAATAGGAATCACCAAGTTCATAAATAGGTCCAAGAATATCTACAAACTACTGTCAAAATGGCTTTCCATTTGTGAAGCTTCTGTTGTGAAGTTGGGTGCCCAAGGACAACTCATCGCTCCTTCACAAATCAAATGCACTAAGTTTGTTCGATTTTGTTTATCAATCACTTCCAGTACTTTTTGGAATTTTGCATTTCTTGAGAGAGCAGTGTAGAATTTTATAAAAGCACATGTTTTGAGCTATATTGGTCACCAAAATGATCATGCATCTTCGCACCAACTTTTGCAATAGGATTTTAGTCGCATTTACATTTGAAATACCATGCAACATAAGTTCCTTCTCTGTTTTCTTTGATGCGGGTGCTATCTAGATCTCAATCTTATACACATATGATGTCTATCATTTGATGCAAGTTTCACATAGTATCTCTATTTGGTCCATCTCCTGGGGTATGTGATTGCCCTTCTTAGGGATGGCATATGCAACCCCACTACTTGGAGGAATAATTGAAGGGATGGAACTTAATGTCAAAAGTTTCTTGAGGACTTGTCTCTAAGACTGGATGCTTCCTGAAGTGGAAACTAAGATTGGACTAAATGTTATTGTCTACTTGCTTTATGTTCATCTTGCTTAGCTTCTTATGATAGGGAGTTGCAGGGATTTAGACCTATTTTGTATTGATTACTCCCATTTTGGGTCCTCACAATCAGGGCAACTTGGGAATGGCATTGTGTGATGGGGATTCCACCTGAATTGAGCCATAATTTATTTTGATTTGTATGATCAAGTAGGGATCAAATGTTTATTATATGCTTGGTCACTATGAAGACAATATGATTGACTCATTTGATTGTTCACATCATTCTTGTACTTATATGTTCACATGAAAATACATAGTCCATTGCACACTCAATAAAGGCACTAAGAGAGCAAACACTAATCTCATGCCTTTCATAACACAACAACATCAACTATGGCATACTTAAGATGATAGAGATATGGTTAAATACAAGGTTGTTGCTTATGAGCTCCTTGGAGCTATTTTTTTGTTGATTTATAGGGATATGGAGCAATTCTAGCCAAACCATGTTAATTTTGCAAAAAAATATGACAAATCTTCATAAAAACTTATCTCCAATAGAAGGAGTCCTGTAGGACTTGGTGCTCCTTGAATTGAAAACTAAAATTGGAATAAAAGTTTATTGTTCGCTTCTTTTCCAAATACAATCTACTTGTTGTGTATTTTTAATTTCAGGTTTAGGGAGCTCCCTGGGAAGGCTCTACCAATCCTACATAGGACTGCACAATGGGACATATGCTGGGATGACTTCCCCCCAAGGGGATTGTGTCGCCCAACCCTAAAGATTGAAGATTTGCAGATTGAAGGAAGGACTAATGACTTGCAGATTGGAAGATTGAAGTGTTCCATATTTGAAG
The DNA here is from genome assembly GCA_020310875.1 of Ceratopteris richardii. Taxonomy (NCBI): domain Eukaryota; kingdom Viridiplantae; phylum Streptophyta; class Polypodiopsida; order Polypodiales; family Pteridaceae; genus Ceratopteris; species Ceratopteris richardii. The sequence goes on from CM035437.1 coordinate 139,186,535, forward strand.
ATCATTGAAGACGTGAAGACTTGCAGCCTGAAGCCTTGCAGACTGAAGAATTGCATATTTTAAGACCTGAAGCTTTCTATACTTGAAGACTCCAACTTGGAACAGTTTAGTTGTGTATGATCCTCTTATATTAGCTTTGTCGAGGATGAGAAAGTCTAGGTGGAGGAGAGTGTTGGGTTGTAGGGTATGCATGCATCTTCAATTGTGCATGGAAACCCTCCCTAGACCATGAGAATAACCTTCTTTGTATATACTTAGAGTGTCACATGTGAACACTCTCATAAATCACTTTTTAATATTTTGGTATGCCATAGTGTAGGAGACTCTTATATATCTCACTTTTTTGGCTCATCTAGGAGTTCCCCACGTAAAAATCCCACGCATGCCCTTCATTGGGATTTTTTTGTTACAAGATTGATCTTGGAATCTCCTATAAGATATGTTAGTTAGAGAGATATTCCCTTTTTGACTTTTCAAAAGAAGCACATGGGGAAATGTGCTTAGCCTATATATAGAGGCTCATTTTTGTAAAGAGGGGAGCTTTGGTTTGACATGCTCTCATGTAATATCTCTTATGAATGGAAGAATACTCTCCTTTACTTGTGAGATGTTTGCATGATGCAACATGGAAACTACTCTTTCTTGAATAGTTCTATTCACCCTTTCAGCTACACCATTCTGTACTGGGGTATAAGGAGTTGTAAACTCTCTATGAATCCCTCTAGACTCACATAAAAGCTTGAATTCATATGAGGTATAATCACCCCCATTATCTGAATGTAAAGCCTTAAGCTTCGTTCCTTTTTCAGTCTCAATTGAAGCAAGCCATTTTTTGGAAGTTATCTCATCCTTCAATTTGATAGATTATACCCAAACTTTTCTAGTAGCATCATCTATGAAACTGACAAAGTAAAGAGAACCACCTAGAACCTAGTGGGCATAGGATCACACACATCTGTATGAACAAGATCTAAAGGCTAAATTAAACACTCAACGTGCGTTCTATGCACATTTTTTGTTTTCTTTCCGTATTGAAAATGCTCACAAAATGAAAAATCAGAGAAAGATAACACAAATAAGTAGCCAGAATGAGAAAGATTTTCCATTCCACTACGAGATATATGGCCCAAACAACCATGCCAAATACAATCCATAGGCTATTTAGTAACAGCTAACAAGTGTCCTTTTTGTGATACAAATAAAGGATAAAGTGAGTCAACTTTGCTTCCTTTTGCAATAACCATATTGCCCTTTGATATACGAAAGGACTAAGCATAGAAGATTACCTTGTAACCAAGGTCATCAAGTTGTCCAAATGACATCAAACTACGTGATAATTGAGGTACATGGCATACATTATGCATAGTAAATTTTGAACTATCAATGAGCTACACAACCACATCTCTAATCCCCACAATGTCACACTAGTAAGACTCACCAAGTCTCACAGTACCAAGAGACTTTGCTTCATAATTAGAGAACCATTCTCTGTGTGGTGTGACATGGAAAGAAGCACCAGAATCTAGCAGCCACATGTGGGAAAGAGAATCAGGCATAAGAGCCTTAGTTGACATAGTTCCATCAAGTGTCAACACATCAGCATCATCAAAAATAGCATTAATTTCTTCAATCTTCATAGTCAAAGTAGATGGTGCAGGTAACTCTTTAACATGCCCATCAACATTCTGTCACTTACCTTTAGCATTCTTTAATGCATAACATTCTTTCTTCATGTGTCCTTTCTTATGATAATAACGGCATTCGATATCGCTCTTCCTTGATTTACTTCTACTCTTATTCCGTTGACCATTCTTTTCCATTCTTGCTCCTGCCACATTCTTTTCCATTCTTGCTCCTGCCACATTGCTGATTCTTTCTTTGGTAAGAATCACGAACATTATATGCATCTCCACTCTAAGTGCCAACCATAGATTTTCTACGAATCTCCTTGAGTCTCAAGAATGCTCCACATATGTCACCATAGATGAGTTTACCACCAAGTGCACTATTGCAAATAGATGTGCAAAACGTATCCCATGATGATGGCAAGGTGCATAACATCAATACTGCTTTCATTTCATTATCCATGTCCATTTTCTGAGCCTATAATCGGGAGAATATAGCATCAAACTCATTTAGATGAGCAGCAACACTATCTGTGTCCTTAATGCAAAGGTCATATAATTTTCTCATTAGATACACTTGATTTGATATCGTCTCTTTTTCATATGTATTGCATAACTTCTTCCAAAGCTCCTCTGCACTTTCACAGTATAATACTATAAAGTAAACATTATCTGCCAGGTGCAAGCAAATGGTAGACCTGGCCATTTCATCTAACTCATCCCAATCATCTTCATCCATGTTAGCACGATTCTTTAAAATTCCATTTACCGGATTCTGTTGCCTCCTTTGAATCAACACATCTTCAATCTGATTCTTCCATAGAGCAAGTTTGTGCCATCAATTTTTGGGATCTCAAAATGGTCTTTGCCCTACATGTTATAGCTCCTCCTCGGAACATTGGCACAGGCCCTGATCCACCAGATGTGTCTGAGACCTTTGATGCCATGATAGTAGAGGATTGAATAGAATGATAATGGAGCTAGAAGAGTCCAAACACCAATGAATAAGTGTATCAAGGAGTAAATCGACCACTATATAGCTAACAAAGCCAAAAAATTAGAAATTTTTTGCTAGAGAATCCTCTGCAAAATGAGCATAGGACCACTGTCAAAATATCATAAAACTACAAATACTCACATGTTTACATGCATAGTGAATCACTGACTCCACTCCATATAATCAGTTACCCAATAGAAGCCAACTAGGCTTATCGAGCACCTATGAACAACTATCATACATCTCCTATGGCGAGGCTGGATAAGTCCTCTACCTTCATCACCGAAGAGACCCCAACATCTCAGTGTCTCCCAGTTAAGAAAACCTCACCAAGACCCTCTTTATCAAACATAAAAGGCTTTATGCAAAAACATAACCGCTATATCAATGACCACATGGACGTACATAAGTGGTATCCACAGAAGTGTACATGGTGTGTATGTGCTCAATATATGCAGTAAAATGACATTAAAAGGCTGAATGCATAGTGTTGATATATTTAGGTAGTGATGTGTGTGAACACACTAGGATTGGGGGGGCACTTTTTTCCCTCTTTAGGAGGTTTTTTTCCCCAGCTTGTGTATATGCCTATTGCCCTAACGGGCTACGCATCTTTGTACATTCTAGTGGTAATACATTCAATATTGTGTGTTGAGCTCCAAGCTTCTTCTTCTTCCTTGTGCTATTCACGTGCATCCGCAGACGTCTAACTCCAACAATTGGTATCAGAGCAGGTCGCCGCTTCATCTAGGGCGTCATTGACACCTCTCCGGTTGTAGTCTCAGAATCGCACGAATTTTGGTGAGCATACTCAACATCTTTTCGAGATAAAAAAGACTTTGCTTTATGGTGCCGAAATCACGATCTGAGCTCATTTCGACCTCCGAACGCACTATCGCAGCACTTGTGTAGGCTATTTAGTCTTTTTGTGCCAAAGGTATATACCAGTTTCGGTTCGCCAATATAAGCATCTCGAAGTCTCCTACATGTTCAATAGAATTCATCTGGGCAGTTCTGTTCAACTTTTTGAGATATAGTCAATTTTTTGCATCAAGGTATTTTAGTCACCGGCCATGGCTAAAAGCAGTGATGTATTTCGTATGCTGGTTGTTGAGGATAAGTTGGATGGTACCAACTACCCATTGTGGGCTTATATGATGTGACATGTATTGGTTGCAAAAGGACTGTCGAACATTGTGTGGGTGTTGAAAAACGTCCTATCACACCTTCAACTGTTACAACTGCTGGTACTGAAGCTGATGCAAAAGGTGTCGAAGATGATGATATTCTGCATATTCATGTTTGTGCTGAGATTTCTACTGCACCTACTGCAGGGCAAACTTGTTTTGGATGACAAAGATGCGCAAGCACATGCATTGATAGCTTTGTCTGTCAAATGTGCCATTATTCCTCACATTCACTCTTACAAAATAGCTAAGGATGCTTGGGATACATATTCGCTCTTGCCTCCAAAAACAGTTGGAGAGTGAGCACATGAATGAAGGTGATTCTATGGACAGTTTTCTAACAAAGATCAAAGACTTGAAGGAACAATTGATTTCTACTGATGAGGTTATACTAGATAGCGTGACAACAAATTAGATGCACCTCTGTCATATCGTACTCGATCAGGCTCTCATAGTGCCTCTTTTGAATCAGATTGCTATGCTATGGCTGCATCTAGTCTTTGTGATGAGACTCAACCTGTTTTGTTTGATGAAGCACAAAATTCACAAAATTGGATGGCTGCTATGCAATCTGAACATGATGCAATAATGAAGAATGGTACTTAGTCTTTATGTGACTTGCCTCTTGGCAAGAAGGCCATTGGCACTAAGTGGGTATATAAGCTGAAGTGTAAACCTGATGGTACATTTGACATGTATAAGGCTAGACTTGTTGTAAAGGGTTATGCACAAGAAAGAGGCATTGATTTTGATGAAACCTTTGCTTCTACTTGCCGAATGACTATTGTTTGTAGCATCTATGCACTTGCAGCTCATCATGGTTGGAATGTACATCAGTTGGACATCAAAACAACATTTTTGAATGGTGACTTGCATGAAGAAGTGTATGTTTTTCAGCCCCATGGCTTTGTGCAGAAAGGGCATTAAAACCAGGTGTGCAGATTGAAGAAGGCATTATATGGTTTAAAGCAAGCACCACGTGCTTGGTATGAAAATATACATGCCTATCTGATTGCACATGGTTTTGAGAACAGTCCAACTGAAAGCACCTTATATGTCAAGCATGCTAATGATGTACTTCTGATCATTGTGTTGTATGTTGATGACATGCTGCTCATTGGTCCTCATGAGAAGCATATTGCTGATTTCAAGGCTGATTTACATGCCTCATTTGAGATGTCTAATTTTGGGCATTTGAATCACTATTTGGGCATTCATTTTATGCATGTTGATGGTGGAATGGCTTTGTGTCAAACGAAATATATTGACATATTATTTTGCAGCATTTTGGCCTTGAAGACTGTAAATCTATTGCTACTCCTATGGAGACAGGTTTACGACTGAGTCTTCATGATACTGGAGATGCATTTGATGCTATTCTTGATCAGCAGGATGTTGGATGCTTGATTTACTTATGCATTACTCGGGTAGATATTCAATTTTTTGTCTCACAAATGAGCAAGTTTAAGCATTGCCTAGGAATCAAGCATTGGCAGGCGGCTAAGCAATCTTTCGCTACTTGAGTGGTACTCGACTACTTGGGTTGTTTTATCTCAAGGGGGGATCAGTACCACCAGATTTGCATGTTTTTTCTAACTTTGATTGGGCTAGTTGCTATGACAGCTGTGTGTCCACTAGTGGCTTTTGCTTCATGCTTGGTAGCTCATGTATATCTTGGTTGAGCAAGAAGCAGCCTACTATGGCCACTTCCATTTGTGAGGCTGAGTATAGGGAAGCTTTCACAGCCACTGTTGAGTGTGTGTGGCTAAGACGCCTTATGGCTGATTTGGGTGTTGGTCAGTCTTCTGCCACCACCATCTTCACTGACAGTCAGAGCGCATCGGCAGTTGCGAGGAACCCTATGTTCCATGCTTGCACTAAGCACATTGAGGTGCATTATCATTATGTCAGGGAGAGGTTCTCTGCTGGGGAGATCAGCTTGGCATATGTGCCCACGTAGGAGAACATTGCATACCTTTTCACCAAGGCTCTGCCTAGGGAGAAGTTTGAAGCTTTCCACAAAGCTCTGGGCTTCCTTTTATGGAGTGATTTCCACATAGCTTGGCACTTCCTTATACATGAGTGCTAGCTCCTTGTTCACTACATCACTCCCAGGGGGGATTTGTTGATATATTTAGGTAGTGATGTGTGTGAACACACTAGGACTACCAGCGCACTTTTTTCCCTCTTTAGGAGGTTTTTTTCCCCTCGGCTTGTATATATGCCTATTGCCCTAATGGGCTACGTATCTTTGTACATTCTAGTGGTAATACATTCAGTATAATGTGTTGAGCTCCAAGCTTCTTCTTCTTCCTTGTGCTGTTCACGTGCTTCCGGAGACGTCTAACTCCAACACACAACACAAAAACTAGCCAAAACACCTGCAAATGTCTGTCAACTCTGATATTTTAGGCTAAAAAAACTACATAAATTTGCAGTGGCTGCTCCCACCAAAACTAAAAACCTTTCGAGAAACTTGTAGTTTTACGAGTGTGGCTGAAAACATAGCCGCAAAGGTTGATATTTATTGTTGGAGAAGTACAAAGAATGCTCTTCTTGATGTTTTGACTTGTGTGAAGAGAACTATGTGCAAAAGTACTCCAAAATGGATCCAAAAGACACCCTAATGCTTCAAAAATAGGCTTTGAAAGCAAAGAATGAAGCTTTGAGGGACAAAACATGTTCACGGTAATTTTAACATTAGATTTTCCCCTTCTTCACACACCACAAGAGTGTAGCTTAGTGGCAAAAGATTGCCATGGTTAAGCGAGCTCCAAGGGGAACAGTACTGGGATGGGTGACCTCTTGAGAAGCACGGGGAACCTCTATCTTCCTTGATCATTGAGGTCCTCGCTCACACACAGCCAACGGTGACTTCGGTGACTTGGATGACAAGGTATGCCAAGGTCTATGCCTTGGTCGTTGCCTTAGTCATAAGCCTTGGGTGGGTGGGCAGGTGCTCGCTTTGCTTTCGCAAAAGGAACAATACTTTTGCATCGAAATGCTCTGATACCAGTGAGATATTTTGCTACCAATGCACTACAATGCATTCTACTTCTCGAGAGCTCCACGATGATATCCTTAGAGGAGAAAACCGAGCTCCGAGGGCCACACACGGTACTCTGCACAAAGGCTGCAGAATTCGCAAAAAAACATAGTATGTTGGGAGCACGAACATAGACTTCTTAGGTGTTAAGAATGTGATCAAATTTATAGTCTGTGACTGACCAGGCCACCATATGTTTTATTAAATAACATATACAAAGAAGTTTCTAGTGGCCATTTGGCCTCTCACATGGACACTAACAGTAACAGGGGAGTGTTGAGGGATTCTTGTGCAGAAAGGGACTTGAGTGTTTGTAGGATAAGGAAGAAAGATAAGAAGAAAGATACAGACACCGGAAGCTTGTGTAGATTGATTATAAGGAGAAAAGTGCAATAATGATGTACAACATAATCCAATACTCTCTAAAGTCCCAAAGAGTGCACAATCAATAAAGTACAAAATACCCAAGGTTCTTGTTATCGCCGACCTTCTCTACACCAGACCTCCACCTTCTCCAAGAGCTTGCACTTGTGGACACCTTGCACTCAAGCTTCCAACAGGGGAGGTATGGACACCTTCTGTCGATGAACACACAACTTCAATGGGACCTTGTGGCCTTTGATTGCCTTGCTTAGCACTCCTCTACACACGCCTAAGGCACACTTCTTGCACACCTTGCACTTCACTTCTCTGTGTCGCCCGCTCACTATATGTCTCTCCTAGTGTAGACTATGCTCACCTTGCTTAGTCTAACCAAGAACAATGCCTTGCCTTGAGTTGAGTGTCGGTTCATGTACGCTCTTAACTGCTAGCATATCTTGGTGCTCACTTTGATGTCCCAAGATTGTCTCCAAAAGTGGGCAGCCAATGAATCCTTGTTTTGTCCTATAGTGACTTTAGACTAAAACAAAAATTTTAATTGGTGGGCCATATTTTCACTTTTGTGCACGCTTCCTCTTCACATGACTTCACATTTTTGCCTTTTAGTTCTTCCAATGTGTACCTAAGAGAGGGTTCACCTGAACCTTCCAAACACTTAAAAAACTCTTTGCACCTTAGAGAAATTATAGAAAGACACTCCGCAACCTGCATCAAACTTTCTGCAAACATAACCTTTGTGAACAAGTGATTGTGCACTACCTGTATACCTTGACAACTGGACTTTGAATGCTTTGACCCTGACCATCTTGACTTTGACCTTGACCTTGTTGACTTTGACCTTGTTGACTTTGACCTTGTTGACTTTGACTATGCTAACTTTGACCAATATTACGTCTATGGGCTCAAGAGTTGTCCAACACCTAATGGGCTCTCCATCCTGGAGAGCTAACAGCCAAAACCCTAAGCATATATGTCACCATGATTTTTGTGCTACAAAAATCTTCAAAAGGACACTTGAGTAGCTACCAAGTCCACCAGGAGCAGTAAAGAACGCGCAATAAAGAACAAGCACCAAAGAAGACCAAAAGTGGAATTTTTGCATTGAAGAGCAAAGTATGGCAAATGGAGGGTAGGAGGAAAGTGTATGGAGGGTTGATAGGGCTCAGAGGGATAGGTTAAGGAGGGGTAAGGGTGTAGAAGGATAAAGGGAGGGTGGGGGAGTAGGATTATGGGCACTAGAGAGGGCCAAAATGATAAAACAGGAAAACTACAGAGGGTGCATATGGGAAAATGTAAAACATATGGTAAAATATGGTGAAAATAGACCATGTGGACCATGTACACAATGGAAAAAACGTGATAAATGTGCTCAAAACATGTGAGTTTTGACCAAAAGTCAAAGAAAAATTGAGAATTTGGAAAAACTAAGTCAAAAAAAGAGTCCAACATGCCAAAAGACATGAAAATGACCCCAAGTTTGACAATCTAGAGCCAAAAGCATTGGAGCAAGAAAATTTAAAAAAATATACATATAGATTTTTTTTTTAATTAGCCATCCGTGGGGTTTTGGCAAAAAATAAAAAATGAAAAAAAATAATAAAATGAAGTAAATAAACATAAGAAAAAGAGGGGGGCACGGGGTCCACTTTGGGAGGGGAGGGGTCCACTGTGGGGGGGGGGAGGGGTCCACTTGGGGGGGGGGGAAGGGTCCACTTGGGGGGGGGGTCCACTTGGGGGGGAGGGTCCACTTGGGGGGGGGAGGGGTCCACTTTGGGGGGGGGAGGGGTCCACTTGGGGGCGGTTTCAAATAGGAAACAAGAAAATTAGCCACTAGGGCCTCATTTGTTTTGAAAAAAATACCCAAAAAGAGATAAAAAATACACATAAAATCCAAAAATATTAAAACAAAATCCAAAAAAATAGAAAAAATTCTCAAAAAAATTCCCTACATTTCTAGGCTACTTTTCTCCCACCACAAAGAGCTTCCTTTTTTCTCCATTTTATCAAGAAAATGACATTTAAAAAAGATGAAAAATTCTTTAAAAATTTCTTTAAAAATTTCTTTAAAAAATTCTAAAAATGCTTTAAAAATTCCAAAAACAAATCTGAAAAAAAAATATTCATGCAAAGGGTTGTGAAATGGCTTCTAGTATGCATAAAAACTCAAAGAAAAAGTATGAAAATGGATAAAAAACTAGTGAAACTTAAGCAAAAAAAGGTACGAGAAGGCTATGTACAACCTGGACAAATTTTGGAAGTTCCAAGTGATAAAAAAATCTTCACTTGTGCTGATGATAGGCCTTGAGCCTTGATGAATTGACTAATTGAAACTCTTTGCCCTCCATAATCTCCACTTGCACTGCACTGCATTTGATCTATCTTTGTTTTGGGCATACTAACCATCTGACATGGCCACCCTAAATCCTTCATTAGAATATTATCCCCTCCATACTGCGTCTTTTGTATCTTTGATTCACCTATTGTGTGCCTTAATCTGCAAAATTTCATTTTTACTATTCCAACTTCTTCAACCAATGGAATCCTTTGTTTCCAAAGATTTGCAGGTACTCCTTCTAGATCCTTGTAAAGCCCTGCACTTACTGCCATAAAATTTGACATAACAGATGATTTCCATACCAGTATCCATAACAAAGTGGCCATTGATATAGGATTTGAAGTAGCTTCATCACTACTGCACTTCAGGGCCTTTCTTTTCTTCTCTCTTCTATGGCCTTTGACTGAGATTGTTTCACTCGAATCAGTAACCTGAAGAATGTCCTCTTTTCCTTCATAGACTTCCTCTCTACTTGAGTTCGGAAAAATTCCATAGCAGGAAGATGGGTCTTTTGCATGGAGCAAAGCCAACATGTTTTCTTCTTTATATAGATCTGCTTCTGGGTTGTCCAACAATTCTTCTTTCATACAAATACCGATTGTCTGCATCATGCTAGTATGTCTTTGGTTGTGTGGACCTTCTTCTAAAAATATATGCTGCAACTCTTTTCCCTCTGGCTTTACCCACATTGTGTCCTTACGCCAGTCATGCAGCACATTGGCATGCCTTAACCAAGGTCTCCCAATCAACAGGGGGAAACTTCCGTCTACTTGTGGCAGCCTTAGAACAACAAAGTCCAAGTTAAAGATGGTACCTTGTATCTCGAGAGGGACTCTAGGGACTACTCCCATAGGCCTTACTATGCTTTGGTCTACAAATGTTACAGTGAAATTATCAGGTCTTGAAGGCTGTAGTCCAATCTTTTTCATGATATGTTCATGCGTTAAGTTAATGCCAGAACTGCCATCTACAATAAATCCTTGAAACTCATGTTTTCTGATAGTAACTGTTAGCCGAGGGCTCTTATAATCTGTGAGGGGGGCTTCCCCTACAATTCTATCTTTTTGCATAACTGCAGTCTTTGCCACTAAACTTGTTGTGGAAGCCTCATCAATTATCTGTAAGAGTTCTGACTTGAATTTCTCATCCATCTTTATTAAATAAAAAATAATGATCTCTTTTCCCATGGACTTGAGTAGTCTTGAAGCTTCTAATTCCTTAAGATCATGGGCTCCATTTGACTTATCAAACTCCTCATGACCATGCTGAATGCATGTCCAATGGCATCACTGGTACCTATGAGATTTTCTTTTTGCCTTGTATCTACACATGTGTTGGATTTGTCTTCAGATGTCTCTTTGTCTTTGTTCAATCCATTAATCCTTGACTCTTGACCTATTTTTAATTGAGCCTTCCCCTTGCTTCTATACCAATTGCTCCCTATCCTCTACGCAATTTCTGCAAGGGGAGCATTTTTTGGCAGGGTGCACCTACTTTGGTAATGCCCACATTCTCCACATCTGAAACAGATAACTGGCCTCCTTGGCCCATTTCCAAAGTTATCCCTATGTCTAGGGTTGTAACTGTTACCTAGATTGGGTGTTGCTGCCATCACATTGGTTGGTGGTAGAGCTTCTCCTTATGTTCAATATGTTGTTGTAGGTATACCTCTTGACTGGCAATCTTGAGCCTCATGTCCAGCTTTCCTGCATAGCTGGCAAGTTACACTTAAAAGTGGACACTCACTTACCACATGACCCTACTTGCTACACATGGTACACCATAGTCCACTTTTGATGCCACCTCTTTTGAGTTACTGCAACTCCTGTCGAAGTTGAGCAAGCTCTTTTGCTTGTGCGTCCTCTTCCTTTTGTAGCTTCAATGCTCCAATTTTTTGCCTCAACTGAGTTACAGTGCTCTCCTCCTCTTTGTGGGGCTTATTCCTTTTTAAGCTCTCAAGCTCTTTCCTTAGCTGAATTATTGGGTATTTAAGTTCTCCAAAATATGATAAATTGGAAGAGCTTGCCCCATACTGATGTCTAATTTGCTCCAATCTTGTAGTTGTATTGATAAATTCTTCTAGTGTTGATGTCGGTAAAACTAACTCCGTTATTTTACATTGTGTGGATATTGGAAGTGGTTTAGCAAGTCACTTCTTGATAAAAAAATCATGGGGAGGATTTGGCAGTTTGGCCATTAATGACTTGGCTCTGGTAACAAATTATGGGAAGGTCTCCCCATGACCTAGTCTTAAATTTTCTAATTCTTCAATAATCTTTTCAGTTGTATTCCCTTGTTGGGACTGTGTCCTAAATGCTTCCTTCATCAAGTCCCATGTGGTGGAATGATTGTCAACAAACTCACTAAACCATTTGTCTGCTAGCCCTTCTAATTTTGTAGGGAAAAGAATAAAAAATGCATCTTCTCTTCCCATCAGACCCCTTGTCTTACATAAGGATAAGAATCTCCTAATGTGCTCATCTAGGTCTTCTTGTGTTAATCCTCTGAAGTATGGAAATTTGATATTCAATCTAGAAAGTAAAGTTTCCAAATCTACCTGGGCTGCCATATTCTTTATTGATGATGTCGATGACAATGGAAAAGTCGATCTTTGAATAACCTTCCTTCTTGTTTCTTTGCAAGGAACCCTCAAGCTTTGAGACTGGGTTGCAGTCATGAGCTGTTCATACTCCTCTTAGTTTAAGAGAATTCCAATGGAAGAAATATTACCTGTTAAGTCAGTACAATATTGTCGGTATCCTTGCACTCTTCTACACTTTACTAATTGCTTCTCCTATGCTCAAGCCTCCTTGTGGTCCCACCGTGCGTGCCAAATTTTGTTGGGGATTCTTCTGCAAAAAAGGACTTGAGTGTTTGTGGGAGAAGGAAGAAAGATACAAACACTGGAAGCTTCTGTAGATTGATTATAAGGAGAAAAGTGCAATAATGATGTACAACACAATCCAATACTCTCTACGCGAAGTGCCAAAGAGTGCACAATCAACAAAGTACAAAATACCCAAGGTTCTTGCTACCACCAACCTTCTCTGCACCAGACCTCCACCTTCTCCAAGAGCTTGCATTTGTGCACACCTTGCACTCAAGCTGCCAATAGTTGAAGATATGGACACCTTCTGTCGATGCGCACACAGCTTCAATGGGACCTGTGGCCTTTGTCTTCCTTGCTTAGCACTCCTGTGCACACACCTAAGGCACACTTCTTGCACACCTTGCACTTCACTTCTCTACATCGCCCGCTCATTGTATGTCTCTCCTAGTGTAGACTATGCTCACCTTGCTTAGTCTAACCAAGAATAATGCCTTGCCTTGAGTTGAGTGTCAGTTCATGTATGCTCCTAACTACTAGCATATCTTGGTGCTCACTTTGATGTCCGAAGATTGTCTCCAAAAGTGGGCAGCCAACGAATCCCTGTTTTGTCCTATAGTGACTTTAGACTAAAACAAAAATTTTAATTGGGGGGGCCATATTTTCACTTTTGTGCATGCTTCGTCTTCACATGACTTCACATTGTTGCCTTTTAATTCTTCCAATGTGTACTTAAGAGAGGGTTCACCTGAACCTTCCAAACACTTAAATTACAGAAAGACACTCTGTAACCTGCATCAAACTTTCTGCAAAACATAACCTTTGTGAACAAGTGATTGTGCACTACCTGTGCACCTTGACAACTGGAATTTGAATGCTTTGACCCTGACCATCTTGACTTTGACCTTGATTGTGTTGACTTTGACCACTTTGACTTTGACTGTGCTAACTTTGAGCAATATTACTTTTATGGGCTCAAGAGGGAGTGTTGAAAATCAAGCCTCAACTATAAAATGGAAATCATACACGAGTTTTGCAAGTGGAACAATAAAAAAGGAGTACCCAAAGTCATGGAATTAAGTTAGGAGCTCCATCAAACTCAGTCAAATTCAAATCTCATCAATCACCCACAAAAAAGTGCACCTACATTGATTGGTGGGTGTTTGTCTAAAAAATGTAGGAAATGTAAAAGCTCTATATAAGCACAATCCCACCTTTGTTTCTTGATTTCTATGCATTCCATGAGTTTCCCACTCAGTTTATTGAAGTCCTAAACTCAAGCAAGCATCCCCCTTGCTTGCTGATCTCATTTTCTCATGATTTTGCTCCCCTCTAGCTAGAGGTGTAATTAGGCTTTCACAAATCTGATTTTACTAGATTGTAGTGCATTTTTTTTCAGTCTCATTGGACTCATTTTCATTTATTTCAAGGTTTGTTTGGTCTGTCATATGGTACCCCAAAGTGTGCCAAAGTTTCAAGTTCTTTTACTAAGTGAGTTGTGAGAAATTACCAAGTTTGTGAAGCTATATCTCTGCATATATGCATAGAGTGTTGCAAATAGATAGCCTATCTTTCTAGTGGATGGTTTTGCCATTTGGAAAATCCAATTCGCATGATTCAAATCATGTTGAATAGCTCTCAAAATATATTTTAATTTTGCAAAGCTCCATTTTAAGTCCCTATAGATCTATAGAGAAAAATTTAGAACAATGAGCATATATCACTGCTTGTGGCCCTAGTGGAGGGAAGACATGTTCTATTTTTTCATTGGGATTTCAAAATCATCCCCCTTCATGAATATGCATGCTTCTCGGCACCCTTTGCTTCATGAGCACACAACCTTCATCCCTATCTTTCATGAATTGCCACACTCTTTATTGTTGTCTTCCACTTCCACACTTCTTAGCCTTTCCTCCTTCTACATGACAAATTACTTGTAGACCTTGCCCTGGAACCTCAAAATACTATGTCACATCTACTCACAAACTCCTCTGCACTGCCTATTGCTACTGCAATTGCTCTCTTCTACACATGCAAGATTCTATGGAGCCAACCAACTTAGGTCTTCTGCATGACAATGCTCTATGCTGCTCCCTACTATCTCTGTGAATATCATATAAGCATTCTATAGTATATATGCATGCGTGCACATCTATGTCTATCTCACATTGCCTGCATGGTTCTTATATAGTGTGAGGATCTGCCTTGCCCACCAATGCACTTCAAGATTCTACTTCTCTATGCCTCCATGTTGTACTATGATTGTTACAATGTGTCATTGTAGGGACAATTCTTTTTGCATGAGAAAAGATGTGGGAATGTTCGGTTCTCCTTCAAAAAGGCTTTGTAGGTGGGAGGAAAAGTTAGCAGCATGAAGGATGGATGTAGTTATTGCAATTCAGATTTTTTACACTTTAAAGGATGAACTGACAATTGAGGAGGACCACATCACGCGTATCATCAAAACAAGGAGCTGAATTGTTGAGCCACCTATTTGGAGTTATTCTACTTCACATCACAGATACAATGTAGGTTCGGGGAATGGGGGTTACCAGAATTTACTTCAGTGTGTTTCTATTCCCTATTTGCGATATTACCACACTTAAGAGATAATTACCACATAGATCAAAGTAAGTAAAAGAACAGTAATATAGATGATCGGTAATACTGACGTTACTCAGAGAAATGAATTGAATACTAGAATTTGTATTATGATGAGAGTATACTACAATGAGAGCATGAACAATACCGCTTATGCTTCTTCTGATGGCTGATAACTTCTCACACTCTTCACATCTATGGAATGTAGATAGCGGCATGTACTTAACCTCTTCTTCATCAGTTCCGTTTGCAAACAACAGTTAAGTTTTCCTAGAAAGTTCTAGAGATATAATTTTACAATGAGAATAATTTTTTATTTTACAATTTTGGGTAACCACACTGATGATAGCCTAACACTGGCATGCACAGTGGACTTGAACCCACTAGATTAGAGCTCATCTAAATGAGAAGGGGGGTGTTGGATTCTACCTAAATCATAAAGAAATTCATCAAAAAGTTCTCTAAGAGTAGCTACTCCAAAATAAGTAGTATCCTAATTTTTTTTTCATTTGGATTATCGTGAAGCTTGGATTTCTAGGCACCAGCATGAACTTTGGCTTTCATAAAGTCATGATGACTATTTTTTCCAAAAATGCCTTGGTTGCTGCTTGAGCTTCTTCAGTTTGAATTTGGAGTTGCTATAACTCGACGTCCTTCTCACATAGAACTCTAGTATCACTATGCATGTGAGTTGATTGTGGACGGGGTTGTGGAGGTAAGATATTTTCCAGCTTAATAAAATGGAGTAGACATCTACATCAAGGCTTGACATTGGACCAAGGAGGTAGTTCACAACAGGGTGGACATTGAGAGGGGTTGTTAGATATACTCAATACTCCACCTTCAAGTGATCACAAATGATCCATGGTGCTCTAAGTTATAAGGCCCCCATTATGTGGAGAAGCCATTGTGAGAGCTCAAAGATTTGTGAAACCCTAACTTCCAAGTTAGATGAGGTCTATGTGTGATCGTTGATGGTAAATATAGACGATCTTTGTGAGCCTAGCCATGGTTAAGAAGGGAATAAACTCCCAAGCATAGGGTTTCCACCCTAACTCCCAAGTATTGGGTTTCCACTCAAGGTGAAAATAAAGGTCTTGTGACACTACATGATTTCTCCATAGAACCTTAATGGGGGGGAGTGCAGAGGGGACATTTCCCCCTTTTGGGAGGTTTGGAGGGCGATCCCCCCAATCTGCAAGGTCGAGACAATAGGAATTCTGATAGAGGAGACATTATCGAATGATATATTCTGATCAACTATTTTTAAGGTGTTCTTATGTTTGGATTTTTCATTATTCAGGTGTTCAAATGTTCGGTGTTCTGATGTTCAGATGTTCCGATGTTCTGGTGTTTCAATGGTCTGTGGAGATTTCGGTCTTCCAAAGATTGCGACTTTCCAAAAATTTTGATGTTTCAAAGATTGAGGCATCCCGAAGCTTTCAAGACAATTTGTGAATTAGTAAGACCTTCATCAAGAGTCTGTCCAAATCGCCATCTAATCTCCATATGAAAGTGCATGATTAGACAATACCTTCTTTGTAACTGCATTGCTTTTCGCAATTTGAGAACTTGAATTCTCTATCTCTCATTCTGCATCTTTCTTTCTCTTCCTTTATTGATCTATTTGGCCGTGCTATTACTATTATCTAGTAGAGGGTGTTTGTCTCCTACCTTTGAGACCATGTTGCTCTACTTTCTTACGTAGATTTGGAGGTGAGGTTGTTCTAATTTCTGTATGAATTAAGAAAAAAAAGAAGCGTATCTTGATTCCAAACAATAGAGAGCTTCATCTTCGAAGTCGTTAGCGAGTTGAGACTCGTGAGTAATGTTATTGACGGCATTTAGCGAGATTCAAACTTTCACGAATCAGTCTCGACAAGTGCTGCGAGAGTTTCCACGGGCTACTGTGAATTCGCTCTAGTGCACGGTTCTCCACTGTCAGCGCTGCCTCAGTATATCTGCACTCTATGTACCTCTTCGTCAGCATTTTTAGATCTCTAAATTTTGAGCCGAGGATGGCATTTAGTCACAGAAGCTTGAAGTGCATGTAATGGCTTTTAGCATAAATTATCTTCATACATATGCATGTTATAAGTTTAATATCATACTCAGAATGAAGGTTTTTGCGGTAAACTCTTTCTGCCACTGTAACTATCTTTGCAACAGAAAGATGTACTGAGTTTGTGAACCAAACAGCTTCAAAATTATCAGCTATTTCAGATTTATGAAGTCCGTTATGCTGTCAAATAATCTTTTGTTTATTTCGCTTGTGATATAATGAATGGCCCCGTAGATAGCCGAGATACATAGTCCGGGTTTCAATTTCCGGACTTTGTCTCCAACATTAGAAAGTATCGGCTCTTGCACGTGGCGCTCCCCGATTTGATAATCTCTAGTCTACCATGAAGTTTTAGGCTTTGCCTGAGACTGCACAATGCATCGGCATGCACTTTTCAGGAAGAAAACCAGATCAAGCGGCATTTGGCTTAGATTATTATGGGGGTTCGGTTATTTTGGTGTCACAGTAGCAACTCTCTTGTCTGTGTTACTTCTACCTGCTCTTCTCTCAAAATTTAAGATGCAGTCAGAGGAGAATCATTCCTTTCTGCATCAAAAGGTACTAATGTCATTTTCTTTTAAAGACTGGCTTCCTAGAGTGTATTAATATTAATGGCTGGAGGACTCATCTTCCGGTTCATTCAGCAAGTTCACTTCATTCAAGTTACTGATGACGTTCACACTCAAGCAAAGACAAATAACTCAAGGAGATCTTTACGTTCTCGAGAGAAGCACCTACAGGTTAGAGATCTGCATACTTGAAATAAACTCATATTGGTCAGAGCTCTATATTCTTGAATTAAAAACTTTTAAATGAGATTTCTTTCTATGATGCATGAAACTTTACGAACACTTCATCTACGTTGATGCATGAAACTTCGCGATTGTTTCATTTTTACGTTCAAAAAATCAATCGAAAGGAAGAAATCTTCTAGTCTGCGAAAACTGAAGTTGCCTAAAAGTAAATCATGCGATAATCAATTGTTCACAAATATTTTATCTATAGATGATATCTTATCTAACAAAATGCGTGCGCGAAAAGGCCTAGAAAACTGATAAGAATTACGTGCCTATGTTTTTGTGCTCATCTCTTTTTACATCTTTATAACGCAGTGCATCATTGACATGTTACATGCGTGTGTGTATGTCCTCCTCTCCTTTTACAAAACGTTTAGTACGTAGGGTACTAAAAAGAATGAAAATAAAAGACGAATATTATATTTTGTCACAATATTATTGTTTTTAAAAATAATCCATAAATAATGCATATCTTACATTCATTTACATATCTAGTGTTAAAATCACATTAAAAGCTTAATCTAATAGCTTATAGAAAACAATACATGCTTCAAGTTGCATTATGAGAGTCGAGACTCTCTCCATAGATAGAGACTCACAAGCATGATCATTGACATGTTAAAGTTAAATTAATTATTAAACACTAAATTATTTAAATTCAATAATGAACCATTATTCATAACATGGGATAGTGATCATAGACATCCATTACATAAAAAAGCAGAACATGAATGTATACATGAATGATGAACGTCATGAGTCGTGACTCAAGTCTCATACAAAATAAGTAAAACCATGTCATAAATCTAAATCCAACATGATACATCCATGATCCAAATGATCATTATCACACTATAGTCTATGTCCATAAAATAGAACCACGATGCACGCTATACAAACTAAAGTCTAAGATGACTCTGTAATGTCTTCGATAGAGACATCTTCTATGGACTCATCATCAAATGTGCTAGCCCATGAAGATGTACGATTAGACTCTGTACGTCCAAATGTAGAAGCAATCTCAAGAATTTTTTGTCCAAATCATCATCTCCACTAGAAGATGAGGTCGACTTTTGCTCCCAATCCTCTCGAACAACTCGATGATCTCTCTGAGTGGTAGAGGATCCACCACCCTTTCCACGATGGTCCACCCCTTCTTGAAACATACTTGCGTGGATGATGGCTAGTAGACACTAATGATGGATCACCTACTCGTAAAACAATGCATATATAAGAGAAAATCTTAGCAATGGGCATACTTGTGTTACGTGTAAATCTTAGTACCTATTACAAATTTACAATTTACCTACCCCTTTGAATGCGACGACGAGTCTGTCCTACAAATATATGTACAAATATATGAGACTCCTCTGCAAGCATGGCAAAGATATCCCTCTCTTCTTGAGGGATTTGAGGAATATCTTTGACTTTACCAATATCAACTAGATGAACATTCACCTGTAAAATTCAGTTTTTATGAAGTTTGAGTCTACAATATAGCCTGGAGGCATAGTTTTAAGCTTTCATAAAACTTCAAAGTTGCCTGTAGTGGGGCTATGTTGATCCCTTTAGCCTCTAACAACTTGAGATTACAGGGGCAATAAACCAATCTCTTAAGTTGTTGAGGACTCAATCTATTTCTTTTCTTTGTATGAAATAGAGCCCATGCACTCTAATTCTTCTATGGAGGACCTGTGCTACAATCTTGCGAAAGAATTTGCAAGGCTAATCTTTGCTGTAATTCGTGAATGAAATAAAAGATCATAAAAAATAGATTATAATTATACAACTTACAAACATCATGTAATATCGATTTTGAAATATTCAAATGGTAAAAATACTTACCAATAGCATACCAGATTCGGTGCGTAGCACCGCTAGTTTTTCACGTTCATGCGGTTCGGTGCGTTCGGTACCATTCGGTGCCATATATTCGTCGTTACAACATTAAAAAGAATTCGATCTAGAGTCATGACCTAAACGAATTCGAAAGTGAGTGTTCACTGTTCAGTTGCGTAAATTTTTGTGAGCTTTCGCCCTTTGCTTGAGCCCATAGCTTCAACCTTGCAACCCATAGCTTCAGCCTTGGTGTCCTACCTTCCCTCCTACCTTTGCTCATCATAATCCCGGACTCATTACCTTCTCTCATCGGATCTGTAGCCAGTCGGTCCGAGTCCCGACTGCACAAAGAGAGAGAGAGAGAGAGAGAGAGAGAGAGAGAGAGAGAGAGAGAGAGAGAGAGAGAGAGAGAGAGAGAGAGAGAGAGAGAGAGAGAGAGAGAGAGAGAGAGAGAGAGAGAGAGAGAGAGAGAGAGAGAGAGAGAGAGAGAGAGAGAGAGAGAGAGAGAGAGAGAGAGAGAGTCATATTAACGTCTTCTGGAGGCCAAACTTGGCCTATGAGACAAAAACCATGTACAAGTGTAGTAACCCTGTGTAGAAGATAAAATGAAATAAAAAGTATATCGCTACACAAAGCTATATAGGGCTGGAAAAGACTGGGGAGACGTGGCTCTGACTCTGCAGATAGTGGCCACCTAATACATGGGGGATCCAAAATGTGAGTAAAACGCCCTAGCTACTGGTGATGGGTGGAGGTGGGTGT
Source organism: Ceratopteris richardii (assembly GCA_020310875.1). Lineage (NCBI taxonomy): Eukaryota > Viridiplantae > Streptophyta > Polypodiopsida > Polypodiales > Pteridaceae > Ceratopteris > Ceratopteris richardii. Next base: position 139,206,994 of record CM035437.1, read on the forward strand.
AGTATGTGGTACATCGGTGGTGGTCTGAGTGCCTCTTGAAGGAAGACAACCCAGGGGGTGGTGGTACGCCTATGCTCCATCATGTGGTCGTAGGCAATCCTGATGCGTGAGATATCCTCCTGATATAGTCGTGGTTGCGATATCCGCCCATGCGTGGTTGGCGCCGTGCTCTCTGTGCTGCTGCCTGGTGTAGCGTGAGCCCTATAGATGGACCTCTCTGATGTAGCTCAACTCGCTGAAAGAGCTTCGTAATGGTCTGCTGGGTACTCACCCGTGGCTGATGTATGGGCTGTAGTGACCGCTCTCGCCTCTCGTATGCTGCTGTGAGAAAGCGTCCCAAGCGTCTCTGGTCTCCCATAGTCATGCACAGCTGGAATGACTCCTCGATCTGGAACTGTGCTCGTAGGTCTAAGTATGCTGGACATCTGATAACAAAATGCTCCTCACTCTCTACCTCTGTCTGGCATACTGGGCACCACCTCTCCTCACGGGGGACTCCCTTGGACCGACCCCTCTCAATTTCGAGCTGATGTGATGAAACCCGGAGCTGCCCAATGACGACTCGTAGGTGGTGGGGAAGGTAGGTCTGCATGTATCTCGGAATGTCGATGAAGCCCATGCCCGATATATGTAGAAAATGCTCGCGGTAGTAGAGCATTTTCGGTGGCAATGTACCCCTAGGGCTCACCCATGTCCTCTGTATGTATGTATGCCATATCTCCTGACCAATGATCCTATTCCTCTCTTGATGAGAGAGCGAGTAGGTGGGTGCATGAGAGTCGTACTGTAGTGGTGGTAGCCTGTCTATGTCAAAGCCATGATGGGCAAGCCAGTCTCGTGTCTGTGCATACCATGAGGAGGTGTCGCCTGCTAATGCCATATCACGTGATGCCTCGAAAGCACGATAAGCAATGCTCTCTGTATCCATGCTCCGAAGTCTGTGTAATAGGCATACTGTCTCGAATAGTGCCTCAACTAGCATCGGTGGTGCAGCGAGCTCCGCTCTAATGATATCATGTGGTACTGAAGGCTTGCTGCGGATAAGTCTGGCAATCATGAGGATCTGTGGCCTCTCTAATGCTGTCCATACTGATGTAGCTAATCCTGGTCCCCATATGGCTGCCCCATACATGAGCGCTGGCGTAACCAAAGTGTCAAAGAGCCACCCCTTTGTGCGGGGCTCCTGAAAATATGCCTGGTGGCACTGTCTCTCCATCAAAGCTAGTGCTGCGTACCCACGTGTGATGCGGTCACGGGCTGCCTGAGCCATAGAGAAGACCCTAATGCTGCTGTAAATGTCACCCCCAAGTAAACATATGATCCGACCACCTCGATCGGTCCACCTGTTGCTGTGAACAAACTATGTCTGTGTACCTGTGCTGATGTATGAATGATCAAGATCTTGGTTTTACCAAGGTTCACAGATAACCCTATGTGTCTGCAAAAGTCATCTAGGCCGTGTAGATGATGCTGTAGACCTTCTGCAGACTTTGAAACCAATACAATATCATCAGCGTATAAAAGAATATGGACAGTGGACCCGTGTACCTCAATGCCATCTCCCCCCTGCTGCTGTATGAAGTCCACTATCTCATCAATGTAGAGACCAAAGAGGGTGGGTGAGAGAGGGCATCCTTGCTTCACCCCGATAGTGCTAGCAAGTGGATCAGATAAGCCCCCAGGACATCTGACTCTACCAGATACTCTCTCGTATAAGGCGTAGATCCCCCATATCATCTCCTCCGGAGCTCCGATGTCAAGTAGTCGTCTGAAGAGTCGATCCCTGGGAACAGTGTCAAATGCTTTGCGGAAGTCCACAAAGCAACAATATAATCTCCTCTTCCTCACCCTGGCCTGGTCGATCAGGCATCTCAGAGTGAAGATGTGGTCAATGGTAGAGTAATCTCGTCTGAAACCTGCCTGTCCTGGAGCCCTGATGCCCTTCCTCTGAGCGAGAGTACTCAACTCTGTCTCTAGTACCGCCCCATATAACTTGGCCAAGATAGGGCCAATCATGATCGTCCGGTATGTAGCTTGATCCATAGTATCACCTTACTTATGAATGGGCACTATGGTGTCCTCAATCCATGAGTCTGGGAACCCTTCAACCAATGCACGGTTGAAGAGATGGGCAATGAGCGGTGCGAGAGTCGTGCCTCCATAGATGAGGTGCTCTGCCTGTAAACCGAAATGATCATGGGCCCTGCCATGCTGCAGCCGGGCAATAGCGCGTCCCACCATAGTGGGTGTGAAGAAGTCAGAGGTAGTAGGACGTGAGCTCTGCGGTCTGGGAATGGGAGGCTGGTCTGAGATCTCGTATAGGCTCCGTGCATAGCTATGCCAAGTGCTCGGGTCTCGGATAGGTGTCTGTTGTCTCCTCTCTCTCAAATGTCGCCATGCCACTACACTGTCTCGACTCATGAGCAAATGGTAAATATCCCAATACTGTCTCTCCTCCCAATCTCGCCGTTTGCGGCGAGTAAGGCTCTGCATGCGACGCTGTGCCTGTGTGTGTGTAATATCTCCTCTATGCTCTAAAATCCGTAGGTGCTTCCGTAGCTCACGACAGTCTGCAGCATACCAACGGTTCTGGGGCATGGATCCTGTGTGTGGAGGGTGCATATGTGTGCAGTGTGGGAAGCTGCAGAGAGCTGAGTCTTATAGGATGGAGGTGATATGTGATGTAAGTGTGTCCAAAGGTGAGAATGGATCGAGGGAGAGTAGGCGGGTGTGTAAATGGTGTGCATAAACGTGTGAGAGCTCGTGTGTGAAGTGTATCGTGGTATGTATCTCAGTGGGTGAGGGAGGGTCTAATGGAATCGGAGATGAGAGTGAATGTAATAAATGTGTGGTTAGCACCGAGTGGGCGTCGTCCAATACTAAGTGAAGGGATGAGTGAAGCTCCAGAGGTAGTACCCAAAATGTAGTCGACTGTGCTCTCACCTCCCCCGTGAGGGAAGCAAGTAAATCCGCTTGAACCTGGCCACCGATTCATCCCGTTATATATAACGAGATGATGTCGACTGCCTAGCTCGAGTAGATGTCTGCCATAGCAGGTGGTGTCTTGACCCGTATATGCCGATACTCTGCTGGTGCTAATCTCAACCGGGTCTCTGGCCCTCATGAGATGCGGGTGATCCATGTCATATGCCTTGCACTGATGCGACTGAGTGCGGCCATTGAAGTCCCACATAGGGAAGACTTCACCAAGTGTGCTGTAATGTAGTATCTCATCTGAAAGCGCTGTGTATGGTGAGTCTCTATCTCGGATCGGTCCCCCCAGATCCTGTCCTGCGTATCGAGATCCGCCTGGTGGGAAGTAGCATATAGCAATGTAAATCGAGCTCCCCTGTGCTATCTCTATGCGAACCCACATGTATCTTGCCTCCTCATCTCTACCTAAAATATGGATCCGGCTCTGTATCTCTTGTCGAAATACGATGGCCACTCCTCCCGATCCTCGCGCTGTACTTTGTCTCGTCGTAGTCCTGAATGCGGATTCCCAATGGAAACCTGCAATGCGTGGTAGACCTCTCTCTGGGCTCTCGTGTGTCTCTGTGATGCACGCAAAGTCATGTGATGCGAGGATCTCCTCGACTCTGTCTGGTCGCGTCCAGAGTGCCCCGTTGCAGTTCCACACTGCTCCTCTGAGTGGTGTCTCCTGGTGTAGTGATGTCTCATAGGGCCGCATGGCCCTATTTGATAGGGCGTCCATCTATGAAGACCTTACCATCATGGTAAAAGGCCTTCCTCCCCTCTCGACGTGCCTGGAGTATCTGTGGCAAAAGCGAGTCGGTGTGCCACCTGCATACGCGTGAGGTCCTCGTCCATGTAGAGGGTGCCGCCGGGTAGTCCACGTAGTACCGATCGACGTCTAAAAAAGGCGGTCCGTGCCTCCTCCGAACCCATCTTGAGGATGAGTGCTCGCAAACGTGATGTATCCCTCCCAACCCTCCATGCGTCTGAGTAAGGCACGCTCTCGTATCCAAGTCGATGGCAAATGTCAGTGGCGTCCGCCTCCGGTGATACCCCTTCGGGTAGGCCTGTAACCCGAATGTGAGAGAGAGAGAGAGAGAGAGAGAGAGAGAGAGAGAGAGAGAGAGAGAGAGAGAGAGAGAGAGAGAGAGAGAGAGAGAGAGAGAGAGAGAGAGAGAGAGAGAGAGAGAGAGAGAGAGAGAGAGAGAGAGAGAGAGAGAGAGACTATTAGAGTTAACCTAAGAGCTTTCAACCCACGTATATCATAGAGAGAGAGAGTCTTCAGGCTATTAGAATTTTGAATTTACCTAAGAGCTCAGAGCCCTAAGCCTCCACATTTTGCCTCTTAAGCCTTGGGCACACATATATCATCATGCCTCGTGGTATTTCACCTTTATGGAGTATCCATAGAACTAATAATGAGTTGGTGAATATTACCGGATTTGGTTCTGGTACAAGGAGATGGATGTGTAAGTATTGTGGTAAGTCCTTTAGTACCAGAACTACACGTCTTATCTGACATGTATCTGGACTAGGAGGATTGGGCATTGCTGGGTGTACACAAGTCCCACAAGAGGTTGCAGAAGTTGTGCGCAAAGAGCATAACCTTGCTCAAGATGCTAAAGGAGCTTGTCATCGTGAATTTGTTGCAACTTCTTAGGATATACTAGAAGAAATTGAGGATACAGGACTTAGTGCTAGCACATTGAGAAGTCGGATCTCTTCTCAACGTGATGAGAATGAAGAGTCTATTCCATTGGAAGGACAATCATCTCAAAGATTCAAAGCATCGCAGCCCTCTATTCAATCCTCTTGCATATCCAGTGGCTTGCAGAAGCAATGCCAAAAAGTAGCTTACATAGAGATAGAGCGTTGCATACTTGAGTGCAACATTCCTTTTAATGTTGTTCGCACAGATGCATGGAAGAGAATGGTAAAAGCAATAGCTCAAGAAGGCCCTTGTGATGACTTGCATGGGGTTGATTACAAGCGGTTGCGCACCTCTATGCTCATAGAAGAGAAAGATAGAATCGAGAAACTTCTAGAGCCCATTAGGTTGGGATGGCAAACATATGGTTGTTCCATTCTATCCGATGGATGGAGTGACATTCGACGTCACCATATCATGAATATAATGGTCTCTAGTTGTTTGGGCACTTATTTTCTTAAGGCCATTGATTGTAGTTATGCGGGCACACGCATCATTAGAGAGTTTCTATTTGAGCACATTAAAAGTGCCATTGAGGAAATCGGTGTGCAAAATATAGTACAGGTTATCGCCGATAGTGACCACTCTATCGACGTCTAGGTATATTTGAATTCTTAATTATTAAGTATTACTTTATTTGTGGATGATTGTATGATCATTGATGGTTTTTTGCTTTTATGATTTTTTAATGTAGACATTGTGATCTGATGGAGTTAGTGGAGTCTCGATGGCAGTTTTTATCACGATCGCTTCATAGTTTTACTCCACTTTTACACCCTTACTTTAAGGGTCCACGTTTATGGTCACAACCACACATGTGACATATAAAGGACTTATACATGGAGTGCATTATGAGTCTTGACCAACAGGTGGCATTTGATAGCGATTTTTCAGCCTATATGAGCAATGTTGGTATTGCCTATGCTAGATCCACTTCATTGAGGCCAGATGTCACATCTCGACCTCTTGAGTGGTGGAATCATTACGGTTATGGTCACCATACCATTGCACCATACTCTCTAAGGGTCTTGTCACAGGTATATCGTATATTGAAATTTAATTTATCATTTGTGAATCGTGATTTGCTACATAAATGATAATTATAATCCAATATTCATGAATAATAAACTTTAATGATCAATGATAATTGTAGGATTGCTCTTCTAGCCCGTGCGAGCAGAATTGGAATGCATTCTCTTTAGTGCACACCAAGCTCCGCAATTGTTTGAGTGTGGAGCACTTGCATCGTGTGGTTTTTTGTAAGGCCAATTTACGACTTGTGCGTACATTACGATCTCTTAAAGGTCCAAGGCAGGTAATAATTTTGATAATTAAAATTTGTGTAAATATTTGCTAATTTATTCTTATGTGATAAATTATAATATTCTTAAAATTTATTGTGTTTTTGTTTTCAAACTTCACCTATTGATTTTGAGAGTGCTTTCGCATCAGAGGAAAGCATAGAAGCATCCATTGATGATGGGCAGGATCAAATTTACAGGATGCTTCATGCAGAGCTTGAGAGCACTGATAAGAGGGTTACGAGAGCACGATCCTGTGATACTGGTAGGCATCCGAGCGATCCACCTCAGGAACAGGGTCCGTCTACGAGTGTGGCACCGGTTTATACTAGGAGATGCAAGATGCGTCCTCGACGTCGAGGCCAGTCCATGGTGTCAAAGTCTCAGTTCGAGGACATTGTCGAGGATGCACCAGAGGATCATGGGTTTGCAGAGATGGTTCCTATTGTGGATCCAGAGTATGATGATGAAAGGAATGTCATTCCTAGAGACAATATCTCTCTTTCATCATCAGATGAGTCCTTTGGCAGAGATGTTCTAGAGTAGATAGTAGATATAGACTCATGAGCTACGATGTATGATGTATCATGTTACTTTTGGATTCATACTTTTTGACATTGGATTATGGACATTATATAGGGTTTTTGACTTCATATTTATCATTTATGATTTATCAGATGACAGAGACTCATAGTTCATAATTTTGAATTTTCTCCATCAGACCTTGACTATATTGTGTTTTATCATTTATGAATCATGATTTATGTCACATGGTTGAAGCATGAATGGTTCAGACTTCATTAATGGATTATGGTTGTGATTTGTTATTTTTAAGTTTTAACTTTTAATATGCATAATATATATGTATATATTGTTGGAAGTCAATGTACATATGGTCCACATTCCAACAATTCTACATTTTGGACTTAGCATTTTTTGTACAGTTTGGGTGAAACTTTTTTAGGCTAGATAGATAGAGCTTGGCAAGAGCTATCTAGTGATATGCTTCATTTCTTCATCAGAGGTCAGAACAGGGAGATAATCCAAACCCTAATTCAGCTCAAAATGGAGGAAAAGCAGTCTATGAGGTCCAAACTTTAAGAAGCTAGATCATATGGTCACTTTGTCCAAAAGCAAGTATATTGGGCGATAAATTTTAAAAATAAAGCAACTTTTAGTGAAAGCAAAAACAGCTATTAAAAATTGTGATCGTAGTTTTTTACCTAAAAGCTAAATTTTTTCGCAAGAATTTCGCCTAGCTTTATTTTTGAGGACTCAACCTATATAAGGACCATGTTGGGCACTATTTTGTAAGAGAGAACAATTCACAACCTAGAGTTTGAAGTTCTGAAGCTTTGGAGGTGAAGATTTGGTGAAGGAGAGGCTACTCTCTTGGAGCAAGAGGTCTTCTACAAGTTGGAGGAAGCTATCTTTTGTAAGTTAGCCTTATATTCTGTTTTTAGGGTTTCTGTACCCTAATCTCAGAATTAGGGTTTGCTGACTTTCAGATTTGTTGCACTATCTTGTGAGGTTAGGTTCACTCGTTGCTCATTCGCTTCACACACTCAGATTATAACAGCATAATCTGAATTTTGTATCATCATCTTCTTGGCTATTCTTCCATTAGTGAGTACACCACATCATATGGTTGAGTAGTACTCCCATGTTGTAATTTGGACATCTATTTTTTAGCGAGTAAGCATCGAGCTTACGTTCTCTATCCTTATCTCAAGATCTCTTTCTTTCTATTTCTCACATATCACCTTGATTAATTAAGTGTGTATGCTCAAAAGGTTTTAGTATTGGAACGATCCTTGGGCCCCAAATTCCAACATATACTATATATTAGATTCTTGTGAATTTGTATGTATTTATAACGACGCACCTTACGCACTTTACCTTCCTATACCATTCGGTTCTCGCACCTTACGCGCACCGAACTGAACGCACCGAACGCACTGGACTGCCTTGACCAATAGTGGAGTACTCACTCCATATTTCTCTCACCATGTGACCGGAGCAACCTTGTTCTTGCGTAGCCTTGCAGTGGGTTGTCCAAAGTAGCGCTCCATGCTACGGAACGGCAATCTCTCAGTCTCTAACTTTGACAAACTACCAATATCACCACCGCTCCATCGTGTGATGTCGTCAATCCAACTATCCTCTAGCTCAATGTCTGTAAATTGTTGCTCACTTCTCCATAATGGATGAAGAATATGAGCAACGACATGGATTGGTTTATGAAACCAATCCCATCTTTTTCTCTCTACATCGTAGGAACTGGACTTGCTATATAATAAACAATGAACATATGATAAATTATTATTAGTACATCATATGATCTATTGACAAACTATCTAGAATTCAAAACATTTACTTACTCAATGTCTGAGAGTTCGAGAACTTTTTGGATGCTTTTTTTGTATACGATCAATGTACTCGTATACAAGACCAAGTGTGCTTCTCTCCATATATGTGATGCGAAGAACACTCTACACCGACTGAATGGAAGCTACCAACGTATCTCCCTTTGCCCAACACTCATCATCTCCCATACCAAGAGCCGAGAACTGTGTGAATAGAGAGTTTCTCCTCTGACCTCCTGAATGCTGTACCAATCCTCGGCCACCACCATACGTAGAAGCCCTTTTCTTACTCTAAGGACTCTATCAAGTACTACATACATGTAACAAAACCTTGTGACAGAGGGTTTTTGGAAATTCAAGGTAGAATGGGCACGAAAGATGTTCAATACTTTTGGCTTAGTCATGAAAAATTCCACTATGAATTTCGCCTTATCAAGGATAGATTTCACCCATGGAAGTTCCCCAATGTCTTCCATAAGCAAATCTAAATTGTGGGATGCACATGGTGTTCATGTGATCTTGGGGTATGCTTCTTCAATCATAAGCTCCATTGACACGCAGTTGGATCCATTGTCGGTCACAACTTGCACGACATTTGTAGTTCCCACATCCTCAATGGCTTTCCTAACATGCGAGAATATGAATTCATGTGTCACTATTGTGCTAGGTCCATGGGCTGGAGCCTGGTATAGCACGTAAAAACATTGTGCCCTTGCAAGAGGACACATGGATGTTATAAACATTCCTTTTACGAATGTCCGACCAACCATCACACAGAATAGAGCATCCATATTTGTCCCATACTGATCTAGGATAACATTTGAGTCTCTACTAGCTTTGTTTGCCTTAAGAGCTCACTAGTGCGCAAGGTTTGTCCCAAAGGACCCTCCCAAGCAACACCTATTCTACTAAAAGCTTTCATAGCCCTCTTCCATGGAAGAGTATTAGAAACATTAAATGGAATGCCACATTGAATGAAGAGTTTGGTCAACTCTCTAGTGGCCTCTTTCATATGTTGCTTTTGCACTCCAGCCCTTATATTGCCTCTCATGAATATATTACTATCAGGGATCTTTGGATGTGATTGATGACATGAAAAAGAGGGAGAGGCATTGGAATCCACGAAACTCATACTCTTTGTGTGTGGCATTTTAGTTGCACTCTCAACATGAACTTGATGAGACATGATTTCATCATGAAGAGGCTCGTTACCCGCACCCACAGTGCTCTCAAATGATGGAGGCTTTGGCAAATTACCCACCCCTCAACTCAATTGGAGTTGAGCAATCAACTCCTCTACAATTTTTTGAAGTATGGATGTGCATTTTCCAATGCCTTTTCCTCTCAACCCAAGGAGATGAACTTTCATACGAGATGTCGAGCCACCATACATGCCCTTGCAATAATTGCATTCCCAAGAGGTAGGGCTATGAATCTTCACATGGTTATGGATGACATCAGGATCTCTACCCATGGTGAAACTTGAAAATTAATGAAAGGATGAAACTCTCTCTCTATGTGTCCCAAAGAGAAAGAAATCAAAGAGGGCTCAAAGTTGAAACTATGTCTCTTGGCTCTTGAATGTCTCTATGTTCCACAAAGGAAGAGAAACTTGAAAGCAAAGAGGGAAAGAGTCTAGATGGCAAGAGTGTGTGCAAAGAGGAGAAGACAAGGGAGAGGCAGAAGGCAAGACTCAAGAGAGATAAAGAAGCTTGAGCAATGACTCATGAGAACCCTATTGGCTGATGAAGGTTGAAGTGCAGCTCACGGGCTGTATAGCTGCCCAAAACGCCCCCAAAAAAAATTGGGAAAAAAAAAAACCTCGCAAAAAAACATATTAGGATGTTCGGAATGTCTGGACGTCTTGAACGTTTTTTATTTTTGGAAAAAATTGCGTTTTTTTTAAAGCTATGGTATATATATATATATATATATATATATATATATATATATATATATATATATATATATATATATATATATATATATATATATATATATATATATATATATATATATATATATATATATATATAACATTGTATTTCATAGTATATGTAGTCATATCCCACCATATTATATATCATAGGACCCAAAAGACCCCCCCCCCCAAAAAAAAAAAATAAAAAAAAAAATAAAATAAATATATATATATATATATATAAGTTTTGAAAAATAAATAACTTTATCGCAACGCCATGCCCCAAACGTTTTCCTCGTTGCTAACCCGTTGCCATTGCCATTGCTAAAACGTTGCTTTCCACTATGCTCCAAACACCAAGGGAGTCATGAGGAGAGAGAAAGTAGGGAGAGAAATCTGCACAAAAATTTGGAGAAGAAGATGGAGAAGCTGTACTTGGAGAAATCCCAATCAAGTTTTGAGGGTTTAGATATTGCACCAATATTCATGAACCTTCCAAAATGGTTCTTTCAAATAGTTAAAGATGGTGGTATAGAAAACTTTAGAGGAAGGACTAGAAGTCAAATAGAGAGATAAAAAAGACAACGTAAATCATGCATAACCGTTTAAAATTAATAATATTCTTGCACTTACTTCTGTTGAGAATGAACCCTCTAGTGTCAAAGATGCTTTATAGAGTCTTGTTTGGAAGAAAGCAATGTAGGAGGAGATTGATTGTATTCATAAGAATCAAACATGGAAGCTTTGTAAGTTTCCAAAGGGTAAGAAAGCTATTGGTGTTAACTGGATCTTCAAGATCAAAAGGAAAGTAGATGGTACAATTAACAAGTATAATGTAAAATTAGTAGTTAAAGGTTATGCACAAAAGAAAGGTATTGATTATGATGGAACTTTTGCACCTACTTCTAGAACGATCATAGTCAAGGTAGTTCTTTCTCTTGTTGCATTTTTTGGCTGAAATGTAATAGAAAACTTTAGAGGAAGGACTAGAAGTCAAATAGAGAGATAAAAAAGACAACGTAAATCATGCATAACCGTTTAAAATTAATAATATTCTTGCACTTACTTCTGTTGAGAATGAACCCTCTAGTGTCAAAGATGCTTTATAGAGTCTTGTTTGGAAGAAAGCAATGTAGGAGGAGATTGATTGTATTCATAAGAATCAAACATGGAAGCTTTGTAAGTTTCCAAAGGGTAAGAAAGCTATTGGTGTTAACTGGATCTTCAAGATCAAAAGGAAAGTAGATGGTACAATTAACAAGTATAATGTAAAATTAGTAGTTAAAGGTTATGCACAAAAGAAAGGTATTGATTATGATGGAACTTTTGCACCTACTTCTAGAACGATCATAGTCAAGGTAGTTCTTTCTCTTGTTGCATTTTTTGGCTGAAATGTAATACCAATTAGATATTAACTAACCTTTCTAAATGGTGATCTTCATGAAGATGTCTATATTCAGCAATTAGAAGGTTTTTAAGAACTAAGTAAAGAACACTTAATATGCAAACTTTTTAAAGCACTTTAACCAAAGGCTTGGTATGAAAAGATATATTTATATCTTTTATCTATTGGTTTTGAAAACTCTGACATTGTTCCAACTACTATGTTAAGGCAGAGGCAAATGTCTTGATTATCATCATTATCTATGTTGATGACATGATCATAACATGTCCCAAAGATTTAGATCTTTAATAATGATCTTAGGATTTTACATTAGTATTAAGGCATTGAATTCAAATTGAGGAATGATTGTATCTACATGACACAATAAAAGTAGATCCATAAAATTTTACGAAGTTTTTCATTACAAGTAGAAGTAGGTAGAAGGTTCTGGGTCCTTTGATGCTTCTTTATATAGTCAAGGAGGGGATGCTTGATCTATCTATCTATCTATCTATCTATCTATCTATCTATGTAATACACGACCTGATCAGTTTGTAGTTTCTCAAGTGTCAAGGTTGATGCACAAACTGCTCAAAATTCATTGGAAAGCAGTTAAGTGGATATTCAGATATTTGGAAAGAACTTTGTGTTGGAAGTGGGGTGGGCCTCAATAACATTATTCAGAGGTTTATAGGATCTTCCAATAGATGAACCTTAGCATACACACCTTAAGACTCAAAAATAGATGAATGAGATATAGAGAGAGAATACACAATTTTTTCCAAGTGTAATAGTAAGCTGAATTCTTACCTACATTATTTATATGAATGGCAAATAACAATGTGCATAAATGATACAAAACTGAATATATGCTTACAACAATTGAAGTGAATAGAAACAATTTAAAACTGTTTGTACAAGAAATCCTAATTGTGAAATTAGGGTTTCGAAAACCCTAAATCGGAAATGGTGCACCTATTTTGCTGGTAGCATTTATCAATCTCTTCCATGCAGGGTATTAGTAACATTGAATGGAATGTCACGTTGGATGAAACATTCAGTCATTTCATGTGTGGCCTCTTCCATTGCTTGCTTTTGCAAGCTTTCTTTCATGCTTCATGAAAATATTAGTAGATGGCAAATCATATGAAGTGTTCACTTGACTTACTTCCACATGTGATGGTGTGGAGGATCGAGGCTTTGTGCAATCTTAGAAGTACCTATTGAATCATGTTCTCCCACTCTTTCATGTTGGTGATCCTCATGCATCTCTTCCACAACATTATCAACTCCTTTATTGACTTGGAGTTTCACCATCAGCTCATCAAAAACTTTGGTGGCACTTTTGTGCCTTTCTCAATGCCACCACCTTTAAGCCCAAGCAAATGAGCTTTTATACAGGAGTCTTAACCTGCGAAAGTACATTCACAATGCTTGCACTTCCATGTATTTGGTCTGATGGTTTGCACATGAGAGTGAATAGGATCGGGTAGCCTAGCCATTTGTTGGAGAAACCTATAGGCTAAAATAAGAACAAGCAACAACATAAAACTTCATTACTTTCAACTTTCAAGTTTCTTGAGACTAGATACTAAATTCATGAAGCATGAATCATGAAAGATACTAAAGCAAGCTTCAATGTGCATGTACATTGTATCAGTGTTGCATATGCAACGCATTGCGAACCTTCGCAACGTACGCAACGCAACGTCGCGTTGCATATGCGTTCGCAACGCGTTGCGTACAAATTAAAAAAAATAGGGCCCTCCCAGCGGGTTGAAAACGGCCGTTTGAGGGCCCCTTTTCATTTCATTCGAGACCACTGAGCACCGAGAGCTATCAGAGCACTCAGCGCGAGAGAGAGAGAGAGAGAGAGAGAGAGAGAGAGAGAGAGAGAGAGAGAGAGAGAGAGAGAGAGAGAGAGAGAGAGAGAGAGAGAGAGAGAGAGAGAGAGAGAGAGAGAGAGAGAGAGAGAGAGAGACTCTTAGTCTCTTAGCCATCATGCCTAGAGCCAAACAAGAGTGTCGACAACATGTAACAAGCCAAGGGAAATTCGGTAGAGGAGGTAATGAGAGATGGACGTGTAAATTGTGTGGGTACAAAGGGACAGGGGGCAGATAGAATAAAAGCCCATCTAGCACGATTTGGAGGTGTAGGTGTTGGTCCTTGCTCCAAGCCAATATAGGAGAACATGAAAGAAGAGCTTTTGGAATGGGTTGCAACACGAGAATCAAGAAGAGGTGTTAAAACACCTACACCTAGGAGTGAGGATGAGGATGAGGATGAGGATGAGGATGAGGATGAGGATGAGGATGAGGATGAGGATGAGGATGAGGATGAGGATGAGGATGAGGATGAGGATGAGGATGAGGATGAGGATGAGGATGAGATGTCATCAGATAGTGAGTCAGATTTTGATGATTGACTCTTGGATTTACTTGGACACGTGACATGTCATATGACTCATGAGTTATTGACCATATTTATGGACATTGGATATGTATTTATGATAGGATATGTATTTATGACATTTAGATGATATTATGATTATGTCTTGACTCTTTACTCTTGTGGTGACTCATCTATCTGCATTGTATTTGTAATTTGTGCCCTCATTTATCTGGTGTATTGAAGCTTTGATGGTGAATTTATTGAATATTCATATGAAGTTTGAAGTAGTGTCCACTATCAAGTGAATATAAGTTTTGATTTGGAAATGTGATCTATAATTTAGTATTGCCTCGAGCCTAACTTAAAAGTTAAAAGTTAATGTGCACATTGCATTGTGATCAAATTTCTAAGTAGTTAAGTTGAAACTTGAAATGCATTATGCAAGTCAGAAGTAGAACTTAGAAGTCAACGTGCGACTATATATGACATGTTTAAATGTTGATATATAATGCTTATATGTGGTTTTTGAATATATTCAAGCACTTAAAAGAGGGTTTATACATTTAGGGTACTTAAAATCTAAAAAAATACTAAAATTTTGACTTAAAAAAATGAATTGTACTCAACTTTATCGCAACTTCTGGTTTGCAACTTCATCACGTTGCTAACGCGTTGCCTACGATGTTTCCACCCCGTTGCTAACCACAATGCATTGTATGTATGTACTATATGTGTGTGTGTACAAATTCCAAAATGCATGATATTTGTAAATACTAAATACCATAGTTGCTAATCGTACGCGTACGAATACGTCCGTACGTATTTTTTGCAAGGTACCGTACGGTACGTATTCGTACGGGTTCGTACGAATTTTTTTTCCGAAAAAAAAAAAGACCTAAAGAACTTCTAACTTCTTCGTTCGGTTCACTTCTGTTCATTTGCGCTTTCGGGTTTTTTCTGCAGCCGCTCGCTCACGAGTCTACTACCTAAGCCCATCTTCAAACACACATGTCACACATACACACTTAAGATTCCTCAAGCTCTAGCCTCTCTCAAGCTCTATCTCAAGCTCTATCAAGCTTTCTCAAGCTCGCTTCAAACCTTTCTCTTCTAGTTCAGCTTTAGCCTTTCTCTAAGCAACATGGTGAGAGAAAAGCATGAGGCTTTTGATCTCCATTGTGTTGGGGTGGAGAAAGACACAAAGAAGTCCAATTCCCATCATTGGACTTGCAAATATTGTGGCAAGCGATACACAAGCGGGGCCACAAGGCTACTTCAACACATAAGCAAGCTTGGAGGGCAAGTGGCCGCATGCAAGGAAATTCCCGATCATATTGCATCCGAGATTAGGCAAAAAATGATGGGATCTCCTAGCACATTACCTACATCGGTAAGAGGATATGCAAGCCATTCTTCTCGTGCAACGGTCTCTACTTCTTCACATGAAGAGGAGTCACATTTTCATGACTCAAATGTTGGTTCATCCTCCCAATCACCATTACAAAGGGAGTCACAATCAATGAGGCAAAGTGGATTAGGGCAAGCTCCCGGGCATGTAAGGTCCTCTCTCACATGGATCAAAGAGAAACAAAAGATAGCCGACATAGAGATTGCAAGAACGGTAATTATGGAAAATCTCTCATTTAATCTTCTTAATTCAAACCAATGGAAGACTATGGTGAAAGCAATTAGTGAAGTGGGTCCATGCCAAGGATGGAGTGGACCTAGCTACTCCGATATGAGGACAACCAAGATTGATGAGGAGAAGAAAAGAATAGATCTCTCACTTGCCCCTATGCGTGAGAAATGGTTTAGGTATGGATGCACTATCCTCTCGGATGGATGGAGAGATAGAAAAAATAGAGGCATAATTAATATTCTTGTGTCATGCCCTATTGGTACTTTTTTCCTACGTGCCGTTGAGGTTGGAAAGAAGGGAAAGAAGACAACCGGAGTGTTCATCTATCGGCATATCAAGAAGGCCATTGAAGAAGTAAGTTTTAAATTTTTATTTTATTTTAATTTCATTTTGATATTTTGACACTAATTTATGGATTTTATGCATAGGTGGGTTCATCAAATGTAGTGCAAGTTGTCACCGATAATGCAAGCAATTGTAGGCATATGGGGCAGCTTTTGGAGGGTGAGTATCCACATATTGTGTGGACTCCATGTGCAACTCATTGTCTTGATTTGCTCATGGAGGATATTGGAAAGCTAACATGGGTGAAAGCTTGCACACTACAAGCCTCGAACATAGTTACATTTTTCACACAAAAAGTGAAAGTGTTGGCTATGTTTAGAGAGCATAGCAAGCTTGAAATAAAGAAGCCCGCCACCACACGCTTTGCATACATGTGGATTGTCCTTTCAAGGTTGCTTGAAGTGAAAGTGCCTCTACGACAAACGGTGGTATCTACCTTTTGGATCGAGTGGGACGAGAGCACATCGGAGGAGTCAAAAAGCATGCAAAGGTTATGTTTGGATGAGAGCTTTTGGGATGGTGTGAGAGCTATTTTAGGTGTCATCACACCTATCTACAAAGCTCTACGCATGACGGATTGTGAAGGTGCTACTCTCGGTCTTCTCATCCATATCATGAGAAGAGCTATGCAAGAGATAAGGGAATGCACTCTTGTCACCGAGGAGCAAAGAGATGAAGTACTTGAGGTAAGATATTTTGATGTGTGTGTGTGTGTGTTTGTGTGTGTGTGTGTGTGTGTGTGTGTGTGTTTGTGTGTGTGTGTGTGTGTGTGTGTTTGTGTTTGTGTGTGTGTGTGTGTGTGTGTGTGTGTGTTTGTGTGTGTGTGTGTGTGGGTGTATTATAATTTTCATCTCATAATTCATTCTTATTATTAAATTTTAATATTTAACCCTCTTTCTTTTTTTTTAGGCAACAATGAGAAGATGGACATGGATGCATCGGCCTATCCATGGGTTTGCAGGTTTATTGCATCCGGCATTCAAAAGCACCCGATTATATGATGATGTGGAGTTATTATCGGATCGTCTTCAATATATGTCACGTGTAGTTCCCACACATCTACATAATGACATGTTGGAGCAAATTAATTGTTATATGGATGAGAGGGGAAATCCTGCCTTTCTTTTTCCTACATGTTGGGATAGAGAATCAATGGTAAAACCACTCTTTTGGTGGCAAAATTTTGGTTTTGCATTCACTACATTATTCACATATGCTCTTAAAGTGTTATCTCAAGATTGCTCATCCGGTGCATGTGAGAGAAATTGGAGTGCTTTCTCTCTCATCCACACAAAGGTGAGGAATAGACTTAGTCCTCATCAAATGGAAAAGTTAATATATTGTCGTACAAATCTTAAGATGCTACAAAATATCCCTAACATGGAGACTCTCAAACAAGTAAGTAGCTTTATCATTTGCTGCTTGCATAAAATTTCAGCTTTCAATGTTGTAGGCTTCCATGTTATGCTAATTCATGTTTTGATTCTCTTTTTTGTTTAGGTGAATGTGGACAAATTTTGGCCTTCCGTGAAAGACACTCCTCTTCCATCACATGATGTGCCTCAAGATGAGGAAGAGCTTCTTTTTGCCGATCTATATAGAGAGCTTTGCTCTATAGATGTGAGGCAAACAAGGGGCCATAGCAGAAGAAGGGTCAGAGGAGTCCGTGGTCGCGGGAAGGGATTGATTATCCGGCGTGCATCAACCACTTCACACGGGGATGGAGCTAGCACTAGTCGAGCACCGGCTAGTACATACACGAGGAGGCAGAGGAGTACATTATCATCGCTGCAGCAGCTTCCACTATCCCCGCGTTTTGATGATGAGGGGAACCTTATCAGTGATCCTCCCACACCACCATCATCTACTTATGAGATGACATCATCCGATTCTCTTGATGAGAATTCTGATGATAGTGATATTGATGAGATGGATGATGAGTGATTGATGTATCATGTCACTTTATTGACACTTTATTGACATTGGACATTATGATGATTGATGATGTTTTTCATTGGCTTTTAGTTTTTTAATATTTACTATTCATCACTCTAGACTTATGACTTATCATCTTGTTATTTCATGTATTCTTGGTGATGATTCATGAATCACGATGATCATGTTTGAAACTTTGTTATGATTTGAAGCTAGATTTATCATTTTGGTATGATGGTATCATGTAGAATCTAGACGTATGTAGTATGTACATGTGTCATGAATGAAGTTTGAAAATTGATAGCATGATTTTTGTTTTTAACATAAATCATAAATGATAGTACTAACTTCTAAGTTCTAAGTTTTAACTTCTAAGTAGATATTGATATATCCAATTCCTCGATATGACGACAATATCCCACATGATTAAATATAGCTAAATGAAGTTTTTTACCTTTATTTTGATGTATGTTATTCATAAACATGATGTTTATCATCTCAAATATAAAATATATTATTTTCAGCCAAAAAAAAAATCGTACCTTATGAACGTACGAATATCGTACGGGAAGCCCCAAATCTTAGGGTACGTACGTAGTACCGTACTAATACGTACGGTACGAATCGTACGGATCGTACCTTACTAACTATGCTAAATACATAGGCTAGAGTCTAGACTCTAGACACTACTATCTAGACTCTTTATATATAGTATATACTATATACTAGTAACTATATACATGTCATGTATGCAATGTGCATGTATGTATGATGTGTCAATGTGTCATATATGATATTAGTCATATATATAATATTATATATAGACGTGTCATGTATGCATGAAATTTGAATGCACATTGCAATGTGCAATGTGCATGCATGATACATCATACAATGTATTATGTATTAGTAACTTACTAACTAGTAACTACTAACCACTAACTTACACATAGAATCTAAATGGATGAATAAAGCATGAAGCTGCATGATACATCATACATCTTACTAACTTAAGTTATACCTTGAAGCTTGAGGACTTCAAAGTTCACCCTTTGAAAAGAAGCGGGCCCCAAGGTCCAACGCAGCTGTGTGCAGCAAATTCCAAGGCTGAGATAATGAGAATGGGGTCAAGTTCATATGAATCAGGGTTTTTTACCTGAAAAATTTGTCAGATAGCGATTTAAAAAAATTGCGTTTTTTACGATTTAAATCATTAACGATTCAAACGATTTTTATTTTCTGAAAAATTTGCGATTTTTTTGTACTATGCCCACCATATATAACACTTGGGATTTTGGTACCAAAATGGGGTAGAAAACTCAAGCCCTAATCTCGATAAAAAAGTCAGTAAACTCAAAATTAATTAATTAATCTCAATTTCACTTGACACATGGCAGCATCTTAACACTTTGATGCAAGGGCTAATATGAAAAGTCAAAAGCAATAAAAAATTGTAAAAGAAAAAAAAAATCAGCTCCTTGCGTTGTTCAACGGGATTTCCATGAATTTGCCTTTAGGGCTTTTTGGACAGCTTTTTCTGTGTGTTTTTGGAGGGGGAACACTAGCCTATGTAAAGAGCACACATAGGGGCACATAATCTACAATCTTGTACCATAGCTTCAAGAGCTAGTCTCCTTGAGCACTTGGAACTTCCATCTTGTAAGTTCTTTGTATATTAGTAGTGAATTTTGTAGGAGCTTTGACGCCATATCTTGCACTTGTCTCTTGTCGCTATCGTCTCTCTCTCTCTCTCTCTCTCTCTTTTACTTTGTTTCTATATTAATTGTGGGACCTCAAAATCCAACATGTAGATGATAAAGAAATCATAACTCCATCTTTTCAAGTTGAAGGGACCTCCTTCTCCAGACTAGCACATGAGTAAAGCACTCCAAGTGATGATTCAAGTGCTTCAATACCTTTTCTTTACATACACCAGCAAATCATAGCTTTCCATGTCATAAAAAAGCAAAAAATTTACTTTCCGTGATTGGGGACTTGATTTCCTTGTTTTTTACAGTGTTATGTGCTCTATTTTGAACCATAGGATCATAATATTGTGTCTTTATAAGATTTTGGCAAGTGTACATATTGCTTTTCATTCCAAATTTGCAAATTATGGTTTGACTTTTGATACACACATAAGTGTCAAATACCCAAGTGTTATACATCAATAGATAACTCTTGAGGAGTACTCTCACATCATGTGATGATATTTTTTGAGCATATTTTTACCATTTCACAGAAACGATCCCATTTCTGACTTGTAGGTTGGGTCCTTAGTGTTCTCCCAATGACATATCTTAACTTGACATTAGGGGAATATGCTAGGTAGGTATATTTGTTATTTATAGTTATTAAGTTTACGTACCTCTAATTTTTCACATATCATGCAAAGTATCCTACAAGCACACATAAGGACCTTGGCAATGTAGAGCACTCCCTACAAGATGCTATGTTGATATAGGATATAGACTCAAACATACTCCCAAGATTATCCAGTTTGGCCAATCCTTTTTAAACCAAGTTATATGCTCTCATCTACACCTATTGCACAATACACACACAAATACAAGGTGTTGTAAGTCCACCATAAGGTTATGAATGTAGAGATAATATCCCCTCTTGCTCACATATTTCTTCCTCCATGACCACCAAGAGTTTTGCCAGCTCTCAAATATGGTTTAGTGATTAATTTGAACATCATTTCATAGGTACACAAGGAAGCAATGCTCTCAAATCTGCAAATCGAGCAGATAATTTTCCTAATTCAACTGTATGTTGATGCTATAATAGCTGCAATTTGCCAATTCAGCTGTGACCCCTCTTGGAGTGTATAACTCTTCAACTCTAGATTCACCATCTTCATAAAGACTGATCATCTACATCTCAAAGCTGAATATAAGTCTGAGCTTGATCTTCATCTGCCATGAAGATTTGCCTCTTCTACATGTCTATGTACTCTAAATTATCTTGCTTTGATACCAATTGTTGATTTTTAGGTCCACAATCAATGTAGAGACAAAGAG
Source organism: Ceratopteris richardii (assembly GCA_020310875.1). Classification (NCBI taxonomy): domain Eukaryota; kingdom Viridiplantae; phylum Streptophyta; class Polypodiopsida; order Polypodiales; family Pteridaceae; genus Ceratopteris; species Ceratopteris richardii. Next base: position 139,227,986 of record CM035437.1, read on the forward strand.
AAAATAGAGACAAAATGAAGAGATGAAAGGAGCCATGCTCCATATATGATCTTTACATTCCATGTTGAAGTACATGAAGCTACAAGATAGCATAGAAAATATGCAAGAGATACAAGCTCTGCATACAATAGATAGCTCTTGAGGATTCTCAAGGGCTGTCTCCCAAAATTCATGAAGGACTTAATGATAGGTTCAATTGAGCACCACTGATTGTAAAGGTTATATCTGATACTGAAACAAGACTGAGAATGTAAGGACTAGTCAAAAGAGAGGATCCTGAACCTGCAATCAGGTTGAATAGCAGAAAGCACTGTTCTTTGGTAAGATCAAGCAGAGATATTGCGATGCTGGATCTGTTGCAACATGACAACAGAGATACATGGCCAGGTCAGGAGTGAGCAAAATAAAAGAACAAAATGTAGATCTTCTCCTGAGGATACTGAGTCCCTCCTCTAGGTATTTAAGCAAAGTCCTAGAATTCTGAATGTGCCTCACTCATAGAATCTCCTCTTTTTTTGCAACCTTCTGTGATGCTCCATATGATCAGAACAGCTAAATAAATGATCAACAAATAGAGAGCAATCTAGATTAATGTTATTGCTGGACATACACTGATAACAGGAGAGTGCATCAGGCACCTGGAAGAAGTCTAAACATAAAGACAGAGATGATGATATAGGATTGGAATCTTCCTCATGATCCTCTACAGCAGTGCAGGTTGGAGTCTCATCCACTTTATGAGGAAGTGGCTTACCTGTATAAGTAGCTGCTATGAAAGCAGTTCACCTGTATTAGTTCAGGAGTTGTCTGCTGCTTGTCATCTGGTAAGACAACCTCCAAACAGCCTGCCTTACCAGGATGCTGCAACCGCCCTACATTGATACCATGTAGGACAAAATGCAGATACAGAGAAATAGTTAATCACACACAGTTGACATAGTGTAGCCATTATCGAATTTATATTCCAAAAAGAATGCTTTTAAAGAGAAAGCAAGGGTTCTTACCTGAAAAGCTATTTGAAGTACTATATACAGAAAAAGGCATAGCAAAGGTTTACAGGAAGTCCATTGCGAGCTTTACACAAACTTTAGGGAAGAAGCTCATAATATTCTGTGATAAATTTAGCTATCCCTAAATTTAGAGTTAAAATTAACTCTGCCTGAACTCTGAACTTAAAGCTAGTCTAGGTATAAAGTTTAAACTCATCTTCATGTGAAATAGTAATAAATTATCCTAATGAGGAGACTACATATATCTCTAGCATGCTCTCCAAATAGCCACATACCATGGAGATTCTGAACTTGCACTGTGGATTCAGGCACCTTATGTTCATCTTGATTTGTTCTCAGATTGTACGTAACCTTTAAGCAGGAGATATGCTTGAGCAAAGGTTATTTGTGCATGTTGAGCTGGAGAACGAACACTTGATATATTTGTGCAATACAGGGGCGATACATTAAATATGCACTTCGTGTTTTGTGTTGTGGAAAATTAGTCATGGCTCAACTGCAACCATCAAGCACTATCAATGTATTTCCAGATTTAATGGATCAAGCAGTTTTGGTGAAAATAGTTTATGCTTTTTGTGTATGCATATAGTTAATTCTTTCTTCTTTTTTTGCAAGTTACATCTATAGCATGGAAGGCTACACCTTTTTCTTACTCTCTAGCACTTAATTTATTTATTGAACTATCTGAAAATTTTGATTGGCATGGTCTAGATGTGTA